>CM055124.1:73451545-73657100 GCA_029206835.1 Rana muscosa | reverse complement strand
AATATGGGGGGTGTCCAGCATTATAATGAAGGTGTTGGAGTGCTACAGAGAATATGGGGGTGTCCAGCATTATAATGAAGGTATTGGAGTGCTGGAGAGAATATGGGGTGTCCAGCATTGTAATGAAGGTGTTGGGGTACTGCAGAGAATATGGGGGTGTCCAGCATTATAATGAAGGTGTTGGGGTTCTGCAGAGAATATGGGGGTGTCCAGCATTATAATGAAGGTGTTGGGGTGCTGCAGAGAATATGGGGTGTCCAGCATTATAATGAAGGTGTTGGGGTGCTGCAGAGAATATGGGGTGTCCAGCATTATAATGAAGGTGTTAGGGTGCTGCAGAGAATATGGGGGGATGTCCAGCATTATCATGGGGGTGTTGGAGTGCTGCAGAGAATGTGTGGGGGACCAGCATTATAATGAAGGTGTTGGGGTGCTACAGAGAATATGTGGGTGTCCAGCATTATAATGAAGGTGTTGGGGTACTGCAGAGAATATGTGGGAGACCAGCATTATAATGAAGGTGTTGGAGTGCTGCAGAGAATATGTGGGGGACCAGCATTATAATGAAGGTGTTGGGGTGCTACAGAGAATATGTGGGTGTCCAGCATTATAATGAAGGTGTTGGGGTGCTGCAGAGAATATGGGGGTGTCCAGCATTATAATGAAGGTGTTGGAGTGCTACAGAGAATATGGGGGTGTCCAGCATTATAATGAAGGTATTGGAGTGCTGGAGAGAATATGGGGTGTCCAGCATTGTAATGAAGGTGTTGGGGTACTGCAGAGAATATGGGGGTGTCCAGCATTATAATGAAGGTGTTGGGGTTCTGCAGAGAATATGGGGGTGTCCAGCATTATAATGAAGGTGTTGGGGTGCTGCAGAGAATATGGGGTGTCCAGCATTATAATGAAGGTGTTGGGGTGCTGCAGAGAATATGGGGTGTCCAGCATTATAATGAAGGTGTTGGGGTGCTGCAGAGAATATGGGGGGATGTCCAGCATTATCATGGGGGTGTTGGAGTGCTGCAGAGAATGTGTGGGGGACCAGCATTATAATGAAGGTGTTGGGGTGCTACAGAGAATATGTGGGTGTCCAGCATTATAATGAAGGTGTTGGGGTGCTACAGAGAATATGTGGGTGTCCAGCATTATAATGAAGGTGTTGGGGTGCTGCAGAGAATATGGGGGTGTTCAGCATTATAATGAAGGTGTTGGGGTGCTGGAGAGAATATGGGGTGTCCAGCATTATAATGGTGTTGGGGTACTGCAGAGAATATGAGGGTGTCAGCATTATAATGAAGGTGTTGGGGTGCTGCAGAGAATATGGGGGTGTCCAGTATTATAATGGTGTTGGGGTGCTGGAGAATATGGGGGTGTCCAGCATTATAATGGTGTTGGGGTGCTGCAGAGAATATGGGGGGATGTCCAGCATTATAATGAAGGTGTTGGGGTGCTGGAGAATATGGGGGTGTCCAGTATTATAATGAAGGTGTTGGAGTGCTGCAGAGAATATGTGGGGGACCAGCATTATAATGAAGGTGTTGGGGTGCTACAGAGAATATGTGGGTGTCCAGCATTATAATGAAGGTGTTGGGGTGCTGCAGAGAATATGGGGGTGTCTAGCATTATAATGGTGTTGGAGTGCTGGAGGAGAGAATATGGGGTGTCCAGCATTATAATGAAGGTGTTGGGGTACTGCAGAGAATATGGGGGTGTCCAGCATTATAATGAAGGTGTTGGGGTGCTGCAGAGAATATGGGGGTGTTCAGCATTATAATGACGGTGTTGGAGTGCTGCAGAGAATATGGGGGTGTCCAGCATTATAATGAAGGTGCTGGGGTGCTGCAGAGAATATGGGGGTATGTCCAGCATTATCATGGGGGTGTTGGAGTGCTGCAGAGAATATGTGGGGGACCAGCATTATAATAAAGGTGTTGGGGTGCTGCAGAGAATATGGGGGTATGTCCAGCATTATCATGGGGGTGTTGGGGTGCTGCAGAGAATATGTGGGGGACCAGCATTATAATGAAGGTGTTGGGGTGCTACAGAGAATATGTGGGGGACCAGCATTATAATGAAGGTGTTGGGGTGCTGCAGAGAATATGTGGGGGACCAGCATTATAATGCAGGTGTTGGGGTGCTGCAGAGAATATGTGGGTGTCCAGCATTATAATGAAGGTGTTGGGGTGCTGCAGAGAATATGTAGGATACCAGCATTATAATGAAGGTGTTGGGGTGCTACAGAGAATATGGGGGTGTCCAGCATCATAATGAAGGTGTTGGGGTGCTGCAGAGAATATGGGGTGTCCAGCATTATAATGAAGGTGTTGGAGTACTGCAGAGAATATGGGGGTGTTCAGCATTATAATGAAGGTGTTGGAGAGAATATGGGGTGTCCAGCATTGTAATGAAGGTGTTGGGGTACTGCAGAGAATATGGGGGTGTCCAGCATTATAATGAAGGTGTTGGGGTGCTGCAGAGAATATGGGGGTGTCCAGCATTATAATGAAGGTGTTGGGGTGCTGCAGAGGATATGGGGGTGTCCAGCATTATAATGAAGGTGTTGGGGTGCTGCAGAGAATATGGGGGTGTCCAGCATTATAATGAAGGTGTTGGGGTGCTGCAGAGGATATGGGGGTGTCCAGCATTATAATGAAGGTGTTGGGGTGCTGCAGAGGATATGGGGTGTCCAGCATTATAATGAAGGTGTTGGGGTGCTGCAGAGGATATGGGGGGATGTCCAGCATTATCATGGGGGTGTTGGGGTGCTGGAGAGAATATGTGGGTGTCCAGCATTATAATGAAGGTTTTGGGGTGCTGCAGAGAATATGGGGGTGTCCAGCATTATAATGGTGTTGGGGTGCTGGAGAGAATATGGGGTGTCCAGCATTATAATAAAGGTGTTGGGGTACTGCAGAGAATATGTGGGGGACCAGCATTATAATGAAGGTGTTGGAGTGCTGCAGAGAATATGTGGGGGACCAGCATTATAATGAAGGTGTTGGGGTGCTAAAGAGAATATGTGGGTGTCCAGCATTATAATGAAGGTGTTGGGGTGCTGCAGAGAATATGGGGGTGTCCAGCATTATAATGAAGGTGTTGGAGTGCTGCAGAGAATATGGGGGTGTCCAGCAATATAATGAAGGTATTGAGTGCTGGAGAGAATATGGGGTGTCCAGCATTGTAATGAAGGTGTTGGGGTGCTACAGAGAATATGTGGGTGTCCAGCATTATAATGAAGGTGTTGGGGTGCTACAGAGAATATGTGGGTGTCCAGCATTATAATGAAGGTGTTGGGGTGCTACAGAGAATATGTGGGTGTCTAGCATTATAATGAAGGTGTTGGGGTGCTGCAGAGAATATGGGGGTGTCCAGCATTATGACGGTGTTGGAGTGCTGCAGAGAATATGTGGGTGTCCAGCATTATAATGAAGGTGTTGGGGTGCTGGAGAGAATATGGGGTGTCCAGCATTATAATGGTGTTGGGGTACTGCAGAGAATATGGGGGTGTCCAGCATTATAATGAAGGTGTTGGGGTGCTGCAGAGAATATGGGGGTGTCCAGCATTATAATGAAGGTGTTGGGGTGCTGGAGAATATGGGGGTGTCCAGCATTATAATGAAGGTGTTGGGGTGCTGCAGAGAATATGGGGGGATGTCCAGCATTATGGTGGTGTTGGAGTGCTGCAGAGAATATGTGGGGGACCAGCAATTATAATGAAGGTGTTGGGGTGCTACAGAGAATATGGGGGTGTCCAGCATTATAATGAAGGTGTTGGGGTGCTGCAGAGAATATGGGGTGTCCAGCATTATAATGAAGGTGTTGGAGTGCTGCAGAGAATATGGGGGGTGTCCAGCATTATAATGGTGTTGGGGTGCTGCAGAGAATATGGGGGTGTCCAGCATTATAATGAAGGGTTTGGGGTGCTGCAGAGAATATGGGGGGTGTCCAGCATTATAATGGTGTTGGGGTGCTGGAGAGAATATGGGGTGTCCAGCATTATAATGAAGGTGTTGGGGTACTGCAGAGAATATGTGGGGGACCAGCATTATAATGAAGGTGTTGGGGTGCTACAGAGAATATGTGGGTGTCCAGCATTATAATGAAGGTGTTGGGGTGCTGCAGAGAATATGGGGGTGTCCAGCATTATAATGAAGGTGTTGGAGTGCTACAGAGAATATGGGGGTGTCCAGCATTATAATGAAGGTGTTGGAGTGCTACAGAGAATATGGGGGTGTCCAGCATTATAATGAAGGTATTGGGGTGCTGGAGAGAATATGGGGTGTCCAGCATTGTAATGAAGGTGTTGGGGTACTGCAGAGAATATGGGGGTGTCCAGCATTATAATGAAGGTGTTGGGGTTCTGCAGAGAATATGGGGGTGTCCAGCATTATAATGAAGGTGTTGGGGTGCTGCAGAGAATATGGGGGTGTCCAGCATTATAATGGTGTTGGTGTGCTGCAGAGAATATGGGGGTGTCCAGCATTATAATTAAGGTGTTGGAGTGCTGCAGAGAATATGGGGGGTGTCCAGCATTATAATGAAGGTGTTGGGGTGCTGCAGAGAATATGGGGATGTCCAGCATTATAATGGTGTTGGAGTGCTGGAGAGAATATGTGGGTGTCCAGCATTATAATGAAGGTGTTGGAGTGCTGCAGAGAATATGGGGGGGTGTCCAGCATTATAATGGTGTTGGGGTGCTGCAGAGAATATGGGGGTGTCCAGCATTATAATGAAGGTTTTTGGGGGTGCTGCAGAGAATATGGGGATGTCCAGCATTATAATGGTGTTGGGGTGCTGGAGAGAATATGGGGTGTCCAGCATTATAATGAAGGTGTTGGGGTACTGCAGAGAATATGTGGGAGACCAGCATTATAATGAAGGTGTTGGAGTGCTGCAGAGAATATGTGGGGGACCAGCATTATAATGAAGGTGTTGGGGTGCTACAGAGAATATGTGGGTGTCCAGCATTATAATGAAGGTGTTGGGGTGCTGCAGAGAATATGGGGTTGTCCAGCATTATAATGAAGGTGTTGGAGTGCTACAGAGAATATGGGGGTGTCCAGCATTGTAATGAAGGTGTTGGGGTACTGCAGAGAATATGGGGGTGTCCAGCATTATAATGAAGGTGTTGGGGTTCTGCAGAGAATATGGGGGTGTCCAGCATTATAATGAAGGTGTTGGGGTGCTGCAGAGAATATGGGGTGTCCAGCATTATAATGAAGGTGTTGGGGTGCTGCAGAGAATATGGGGTGTCCAGCATTATAATGAAGGTGTTGGGGTGCTGCAGAGAATATGGGGTGTCCAGCATTATAATGAAGGTGTTGGGGTGCTGCAGAGAATATGGGGGGGATGTCCAGCATTATCATGGGGGTGTTGGAGTGCTGCAGAGAATGTGTGGGGGACCAGCATTATAATGAAGGTGTTGGGGTGCTACAGAGAATATGTGGGTGTCCAGCATTATAATGAAGGTGTTGGGGTGCTACAGAGAATATGTGGGTGTCCAGCATTATAATGAAGGTGTTGGGGTGCTGCAGAGAATATGGGGGTGTTCAGCATTATAATGAAGGTGTTGGGGTGCTGGAGAGAATATGGGGTGTCTAGCATTATGACGGTGTTGGAGTGCTGCAGAGAATAGTGGGTGTCCAGCATTATAATGAAGGTGTTGGGGTGCTGGAGAGAATATGGGGGTGTCCAGCATTATAATGGTGTTGGGGTACTGCAGAGAATATGGGGGTGTCAGCATTATAATGAAGGTGTTGGGGTGCTGCAGAGAATATGGGGGTGTCCAGTATTATAATGAAGGTGTTGGGGTGCTGGAGAATATGGGGGTGTCCAGCATTATAATGGTGTTTGGGGTGCTGCAGAGAATATGGGGGGATGTCCAGCATTATAATGAAGGTGTTGGGGTGCTGGAGAATATGGGGGTGTCCAGTATTATAATGAAGGTGTTGGAGTGCTGCAGAGAATATGTGGGGGACCAGCATTATAATGAAGGTGTTGGGGTGCTACAGAGAATATGTGGGTGTCCAGCATTATAATGAAGGTGTTGGAGTGCTGCAGAGAATATGGGGGTGTCTAGCATTATAATGGTGTTGGAGTGCTGGAGGAGAGAATATGGGGTGTCCAGCATTGTAATGAAGGTGTTGGGGTACTGCAGAGAATATGGGGGGTGTCCAGCATTATAATGAAGGTGTTGGGGTGCTGCAGAGAATATGGGGGTGTTCAGCATTATAATGAAGGTGTTGGGGTGCTGGAGAGAATATGGGGTGTCCAGCATTATAATGACGGTGTTGGAGTGCTGCAGAGAATATGGGGGTGTCCAGCATTATAATGAAGGTGTTGGGGTTCTGCAGAGAATATGGGGGTGTCCAGCATTATAATGAAGGTGTTGGGGTGCTGCAGAGAATATGGGGGTGTCCAGCATTATAATGGTGTTGGTGTGCTGCAGAGAATATGGGGGTGTCCAGCATTATAATTAAGGTGTTGGAGTGCTGCAGAGAATATGGGGGTGTCCAGCATTATAATGAAGGTGTTGGGGTGCTGCAGAGAATATGGGGATGTCCAGCATTATAATGGTGTTGGAGTGCTGGAGAGAATATGTGGGTGTCCAGCATTATAATGAAGGTGTTGGAGTGCTGCAGAGAATATGGGGGGTGTCCAGCATTATAATGGTGTTGGGGTGCTGCAGAGAATATGGGGGTGTCCAGCATTATAATGAAGGTTTTGGGGTGCTGCAGAGAATATGGGGATGTCCAGCATTATAATGGTGTTGGGGTGCTGGAGAGAATATGGGGTGTCCAGCATTATAATGAAGGTGTTGGGGTACTGCAGAGAATATGTGGGAGACCAGCATTATAATGAAGGTGTTGGAGTGCTGCAGAGAATATGTGGGGGACCAGCATTATAATGAAGGTGTTGGGGTGCTACAGAGAATATGTGGGTGTCCAGCATTATAATGAAGGTGTTGGGGTGCTGCAGAGAATATGGGGTTGTCCAGCATTATAATGAAGGTGTTGGAGTGCTACAGAGAATATGGGGGTGTCCAGCATTGTAATGAAGGTGTTGGGGTACTGCAGAGAATATGGGGGTGTCCAGCATTATAATGAAGGTGTTGGGGTTCTGCAGAGAATATGGGGGTGTCCAGCATTATAATGAAGGTGTTGGGGTGCTGCAGAGAATATGGGGTGTCCAGCATTATAATGAAGGTGTTGGGGTGCTGCAGAGAATATGGGGTGTCCAGCATTATAATGAAGGTGTTGGGGTGCTGCAGAGAATATGGGGTGTCCAGCATTATAATGAAGGTGTTGGGGTGCTGCAGAGAATATGGGGGGATGTCCAGCATTATCATGGGGGTGTTGGAGTGCTGCAGAGAATGTGTGGGGGACCAGCATTATAATGAAGGTGTTGGGGTGCTACAGAGAATATGTGGGTGTCCAGCATTATAATGAAGGTGTTGGGGTGCTACAGAGAATATGTGGGTGTCCAGCATTATAATGAAGGTGTTGGGGTGCTGCAGAGAATATGGGGGTGTTCAGCATTATAATGAAGGTGTTGGGGTGCTGGAGAGAATATGGGGTGTCTAGCATTATGACGGTGTTGGAGTGCTGCAGAGAATATGTGGGTGTCCAGCATTATAATGAAGGTGTTGGGGTGCTGGAGAGAATATGGGGTGTCCAGCATTATAATGGTGTTGGGGTACTGCAGAGAATATGGGGGTGTCAGCATTATAATGAAGGTGTTGGGGTGCTGCAGAGAATATGGGGGTGTCCAGTATTATAATGAAGGTGTTGGGGTGCTGGAGAATATGGGGGTGTCCAGCATTATAATGGTGTTGGGGTGCTGCAGAGAATATGGGGGGATGTCCAGCATTATAATGAAGGTGTTGGGGTGCTGGAGAATATGGGGGTGTCCAGTATTATAATGAAGGTGTTGGAGTGCTGCAGAGAATATGTGGGGGACCAGCATTATAATGAAGGTGTTGGGGTGCTACAGAGAATATGTGGGTGTCCAGCATTATAATGAAGGTGTTGGAGTGCTGCAGAGAATATGGGGGTGTCTAGCATTATAATGGTGTTGGAGTGCTGGAGGAGAGAATATGGGGTGTCCAGCATTGTAATGAAGGTGTTGGGGTACTGCAGAGAATATGGGGGTGTCCAGCATTATAATGAAGGTGTTGGGGTGCTGCAGAGAATATGGGGGTGTTCAGCATTATAATGAAGGTGTTGGGGTGCTGGAGAGAATATGGGGTGTCCAGCATTATAATGACGGTGTTGGAGTGCTGCAGAGAATATGGGGGTGTCCAGCATTATAATAAAGGTGTTGGGGTGCTGCAGAGAATATGGGGGTATGTCCAGCATTATAATAAAGGTGTTGGAGTGCTGCAGAAAATATGGGGGTATCCAGCATTATAATGAAGGTGTTGGGGTGCTGCAGAGAATATGTGGGGGACCAGCATTATAATGAAGGTGTTGGGGTGCTACAGAGAATATGTGGGGGACCAGCATTATAATGAAGGTGTTGGGGTGCTGCAGAGAATATGTGGGGGACCAGCATTATAATGCAGGTGTTGGGGTGCTGCAGAGAATATGTGGGTGTCCAGCATTATAATGAAGGTGTTGGAGTGCTGCAGAGAATATGTGGGGGACCAGCATTATAATGAAGGTGTTGGGGTGCTGCAGAGAATATGGGGGTATGTCCAGCATTATCATGGGGGTGTTGGGGTGCTGCAGAGAATATGGGGGTATCCAGCATTATAATGAAGGTGTTGGAGTGCTGCAGAGAATATGGGGGGTGTCCAGCATTATAATGGTGTTGGGGTGCTGCAGAGAATATGGGGGTGTCCAGCATTATAATGAAGGTTTTGGGGTGCTGCAGAGAATATGGGGGTGTCCAGCATTATAATGGTGTTGGGGTGCTGGAGAGAATATGGGGTGTCCAGCATTATAATGAAGGTGTTGGGGTACTGCAGAGAATATGTGGGGGACCAGCATTATAATGAAGGTGTTGGAGTGCTGCAGAGAATATGTGGGGGACCAGCATTATAATGAAGGTGTTGGGGTGCTACAGAGAATATGTGGGTGTCCAGCATTATAATTAAGGTGTTGGGGTGCTGCAGAGAATATGGGGGTGTCCAGCATTATAATGAAGGTGTTGGAGTGCTACAGAGAATATGGGGGTGTCCAGCATTATAATGAAGGTATTGGAGTGCTGGAGAGAATATGGGGTGTCCAGCATTGTAATGAAGGTGTTGGGGTACTGCAGAGAATATGGGGGTGTCCAGCATTATAATGAAGGTGTTGGAGTGCTGGAGAGAATATGTGGGTGTCCAGCATTATAATGAAGGTGTTGGGGTTCTGCAGAGAATATGGGGGTGTCCAGCATTATAATGAAGGTGTTGGGGTGCTGCAGAGAATATGGGGATGTCCAGCATTATAATGAAGGTGTTGGAGTGCTGCAGAGAATATGGGGGTGTCCAGCATTATAATGGTGTTGGTGTGCTGCAGAGAATATGGGGGTGTCCAGCATTATAATGGTGTTGGTGTGCTGCAGAGAATATGGGGGTGTCCAGCATTATAATGAAGGTGTTGGGGTGCTGCAGAGAATATGGGGATGTCCAGCATTATAATGGTGTTGGGGTGCTGCAGAGAATATGGGGGTGTCCAGCATTATAATGAAGGTTTTGGGGTGCTGCAGAGAATATGGGGGGTGTCCAGCATTATAATGGTGTTGGGGTGCTGCAGAGAATATGGGGGTGTCCAGCATTATAATGAAGGTTTTGGGGTGCTGCAGAGAATATGGGGGTGTCCAGCATTATAATGAAGGTTTTGGGGTGCTGCAGAGAATATGTGGGAGACCAGCATTATAATGAAGGTGTTGGAGTGCTGCAGAGAATATGTGGGGGACCAGCATTATAATGAAGGTGTTGGGGTGCTACAGAGAATATGGGGGTGTCCAGCATTATAATGAAGGTGTTGGGGTGCTTCAGAGAATATGGGGGTGTCCAGCATTATAATGAAGGTGTTGGAGTGCTACAGAGAATATGGGGGTGTCCAGCATTATAATGAAGGTATTGGAGTGCTGGAGAGAATATGGGGTGTCCAGCATTGTAATGAAGGTGTTGGGGTACTGCAGAGAATATGGGGGTGTCCAGCATTATAATGAAGGTGTTGGGGTTCTGCAGAGAATATGGGGGTGTCCAGCATTATAATGAAGGTGTTGGGGTGCTGCAGAGAATATGGGGTTTCCAGCATTATAATGAAGGTGTTGGGGTGCTGCAGAGAATATGGGGGTGTTCAGCATTATAATGAAGGTGTTGGGGTGCTGGAGAGAATATGGGGTGTCCAGCATTATGACGGTGTTGGGGTACTGCAGAGAATATGGGGGTGTCCAGCATTATAATGAAGGTGTTGGGGTGCTGCAGAGAATATGGGGGTGTCCAGTATTATAATGAAGGTGTTGGGGTGCTGGAGAATATGGGGGTGTCCAGCATTATAATGGTGTTGGGGTGCTGCAGAGAATATGGGGGATGTCCAGCATTATAATGAAGGTGTTGGGGTGCTGGAGAATATGGGGGTGTCCAGTATTATAATGAAGGTGTTGGAGTGCTGCAGAGAATATGTGGGGGACCAGCATTATAATGAAGGTGTTGGGGTGCTACAGAGAATATGTGGGTGTCCAGCATTATAATGAAGGTGTTGGAGTGCTACAGAGAATATGGGGGTGTCCAGCATTATAATGAAGGTATTGGAGTGCTGGAGAGAATATAGGGGTGTCCAGCATTATAATGGTGTTGGGGTGCTGGAGAGAATATGGGGTGTCCAGCATTATAATGAAGGTGTTGGGGTACTGCAGAGAATATGTGGGGGACCAGCATTATAATGAAGGTGTTGGGGTGCTGGAGAGAATATGTGGGTGTCCAGCATTATAATGAAGGTGTTGGGGTACTGCAGAGAATGGGGGGTGTCCAGCATTATAATGGTGTTGGGGTGCTGCAGAGAATATGGGGGTGTCCAGCATTATAATGAAGGTTTTGGGGTGCTGCAGAGAATATGGGGGTGTCCAGCATTATAATGAAGGTTTTGGGGTGCTGCAGAGAATATGTGGGAGACCAGCATTATAATGAAGGTGTTGGAGTGCTGCAGAGAATATGTGGGGGACCAGCATTATAATGAAGGTGTTGGGGTGCTACAGAGAATATGTGGGTGTCCAGCATTATAATGAAGGTGTTGGGGTGCTTCAGAGAATATGGGGGTGTCCAGCATTATAATGAAGGTGTTGGAGTGCTACAGAGAATATGGGGGTGTCCAGCATTATAATGAAGGTGTTGGAGTGCTACAGAGAATATGGGGGTGTCCAGTATTATAATGAAGGTGTTGGGGTGCTGGAGAATATGGGGGTGTCCAGCATTATAATGGTGTTGGGGTGCTGCAGAGAATATGGGGGATGTCCAGCATTATAATGAAGGTGTTGGGGTGCTGGAGAATATGGGGGTGTCCAGTATTATAATGAAGGTGTTGGAGTGCTGCAGAGAATATGGGGGTGTCTAGCATTATAATGGTGTTGGAGTGCTGGAGGAGAGAATATGGGGTGTCCAGCATTGTAATGAAGGTGTTGGGGTACTGCAGAGAATATGGGGGTGTCCAGCATTATAATGAAGGTGTTGGGGTGCTGCAGAGAATATGGGGGTGTTCAGCATTATAATGAAGGTGTTGGGGTGCTGGAGAGAATATGGGGTGTCCAGCATTATAATGACGGTGTTGGAGTGCTGCAGAGAATATGGGGGTGTCCAGCATTATATTGAAGGTGTTGGGGTGCTGCAGAGAATATGGGGGTATGTCCAGCATTATCATGGGGGTGTTGGAGTGCTGCAGAGAATATGTGGGGGACCAGCATTATAATAAAGGTGTTGGGGTGCTGCAGAGAATATGGGGGTATGTCCAGCATTATCATGGGGGTGTTGGGGTGCTGCTGAGAATATGGGGGTATCCAGCATTATAATGACGGTGTTGGAGTGCTGCAGAGAATATGGGGGTGTCCAGCATTATAATGAAGGTGTTGGGGTGCTGCAGAGAATATGGGGGTATGTCCAGCATTATCATGGGGGTGTTGGAGTGCTGCAGAGAATATGTGGGGGACCAGCATTATAATAAAGGTGTTGGGGTGCTGCAGAGAATATGGGGGTATGTCCAGCATTATCATGGGGGTGTTGGGGTGCTGCTGAGAATATGGGGGTATCCAGCATTATAATGAAGGTGTTGGGGTGCTGCAGAGAATATGTGGGGATCAGCATTATAATGAAGGTGTTGGGGTGCTGCAGAGAATATGTGGGTGTCCAGCATTATAATGAAGGTGTTGGAGTGCTGCAGAGAATATGGGGGATGTCCAGCATTATCATGGGGGTGTTGGGGTGCTGCAGAGAATATGGGGGTATCCAGCATTATAATGAAGGTGTTGGGGTGCTGCAGAGAATATGTGGGGGACCAGCATTATAATGAAGGTGTTGGAGTGCTGCAGAGAATATGTAGGATACCAGCATTATAATGAAGGTGTTGGGGTGCTGCAGAGAATATGTGGGTGTCCAGCATTATAATGAAGGTGTTGGGGTGCTGCAGAGAATATGTGGGTGTCCAGCATTATAATGAAGGTGTTGGAGTACTGCAGAGAATATGGGGGTGTTCAGCATTATAATGGTGTTGGAGAGAATATGGGGTGTCCAGCATTGTAATGAAAGTGTTGGGGTACTGCAGAGAATATGGGGGTGTCCAGCATTATAATGAAGGTGTTGGGGTGCTGCAGAGAATATGGGGGTGTCCAGCATTATAATGAAGGTGTTGGGGTGCTGCAGAGGATATGGGGTGTCCAGCATTATAATGAAGGTGTTGGGGTGCTAAAGAGAATATGTGGGTGTCCAGCATTATAATGAAGGTGTTGGGGTGCTGCAGAGAATATGGGGGGTGTCCAGCATTATAATGGTGTTGGGGTGCTGCAGAGAATATGGGGGTGTCCAGCATTATAATGAAGGTTTTGGGGTGCTGCAGAGAATATGGGGGTGTCCAGCATTATAATGAAGGTTTTGGGGTGCTGGAGAGAATATGGGGTGTCCAGCATTATAATGAAGGTGTTGGGGTACTGCAGAGAATATGTGGGGGACCAGCATTATAATGAAGGTGTTGGAGTGCTGCAGAGAATATGTGGGTGTCCAGCATTATAATGAAGGTGTTGGGGTGCTGCAGAGAATATGGGGGTGTCCAGCATTATAATGAAGGTGTTGGAGTGTTGCAGAGAATATGGGGGTGTCCAGCATTATAATGAAGGTGTTGGGGTGCTGCAGAGAATATGGGGGGATGTCCAGCATTATAATGAAGGTGTTGGGGTGCTGGAGAGAATATGGGGGTGTCCAGCATTATAATGAAGGTGTTGGGGTGCTGGAGAATATGGGTGTCCAGCATTATAATGAAGGTGTTGGGAGTGCTGCAGAGAATATGTGGGGGACCAGCATTATAATGAAGGTGTTGGGGTGCTACAGAGAATATGGGGGTGTCTAGCATTATAATGGTGTTGGAGTGCTGGAGAGAATATGGGGTGTCCAGCATTGTAATGAAGGTGTTGGGGTACTGCAGAGAATATGGGGGTGTCCAGCATTATAATGAAGGTGTTGGAGTGCTGGAGAGAATATGGGGTGTCCAGCATTGTAATGAAGGTGTTGGGGTGCTACAGAGAATATGTGGGTGTCCAGCATTATAATGAAGGTGTTGGGGTGCTACAGAGAATATGTGGGTGTCCAGCATTATAATGAAGGTGTTGGGGTGCTGCAGAGAATATGGGGGTGTTCAGCATTATAATGAAGGTGTTGGGGTGCTGGAGAGAATATGGGGTGTCCAGCATTATGACGGTGTTGGAGTGCTGCAGAGAATATGTGGGTGTCCAGCATTATAATGAAGGTGTTGGGGTGCTGGAGAGAATATGGGGTGTCCAGCATTATAATGGTGTTGGGGTACTGCAGAGAATATGGGGGTGTCCAGCATTATAATGAAGGTGTTGGGGTGCTGCAGAGAATATGGGGGTGTCCAGTATTATAATGAAGGTGTTGGGGTGCTGGAGAATATGGGGGTGTCCAGCATTATAATGGTGTTGGGGTGCTGCAGAGAATATGGGGGATGTCCAGCATTATAATGAAGGTGTTGGGGTGCTGGAGAATATGGGGGTGTCCAGTATTATAATGAAGGTGTTGGAGTGCTGCAGAGAATATGTGGGGGACCAGCATTATAATGAAGGTGTTGGGGTGCTACAGAGAATATGTGGGTGTCCAGCATTATAATGAAGGTGTTGGAGTGCTGCAGAGAATATGGGGGTGTCTAGCATTATAATGGTGTTGGAGTGCTGGAGGAGAGAATATGGGGTGTCCAGCATTGTAATGAAGGTGTTGGGGTACTGCAGAGAATATGGGGGTGTCCAGCATTATAATGAAGGTGTTGGGGTGCTGCAGAGAATATGGGGGTGTTCAGCATTATAATGAAGGTGTTGGGGTGCTGGAGAGAATATGGGGTGTCCAGCATTATAATGACGGTGTTGGAGTGCTGCAGAGAATATGTGGGGGACCAGCATTATAATAAAGGTGTTGGGGTGCTGCAGAGAATATGGGGGTATGTCCAGCATTATCATGGGGGTGTTGGGGTGCTACAGAGAATATGTGGGGGACCAGCATTATAATGAAGGTGTTGGGGTGCTGCAGAGAATATGTGGGGGACCAGCATTATAATGCAGGTGTTGGGGTGCTGCAGAGAATATGTGGGTGTCCAGCATTATAATGAAGGTGTTGGGAGTGCTGCAGAGAATATGTGGGGGACCAGCATTATAATGAAGGTGTTGGGGTGCTACAGAGAATATGGGGGTATCCAGCATTATAATGAAGGTGTTGGGGTGCTGCAGAGAATATGTGGGTGTCCAGCATTATAATGAAGGTGTTGGGGTGCTGCAGAGAATATGTGGGTGTCCAGCATTATAATGAAGGTGTTGGAGTACTGCAGAGAATATGGGGGTGTTCAGCATTATAATGAAGGTGTTGGAGAGAATATGGGGTGTCCAGCATTATAATGAAGGTGTTGGGGTGCTAAAGAGAATATGTGGGTGTCCAGCATTATAATGAAGGTGTTGGGGTGCTGCAGAGAATATGGGGGGTGTCCAGCATTATAATGGTGTTGGGGTGCTGCAGAGAATATGGGGGTGTCCAGCATTATAATGAAGGTGTTGGAGAGAATATGGGGTGTCCAGCATTATAATGAAGGTGTTGGGGTGCTAAAGAGAATATGTGGGTGTCCAGCATTATAATGAAGGTGTTGGGGTGCTGCAGAGAATATGGGGGGTGTCCAGCATTATAATGGTGTTGGGGTGCTGCAGAGAATATGGGGGTGTCCAGCATTATAATGAAGGTTTTGGGGTGCTGCAGAGAATATGGGGGTGTCCAGCATTATAATGGTGTTGGGGTGCTGGAGAGAATATGGGGTGTCCAGCATTA
This sequence comes from Rana muscosa, assembly GCA_029206835.1. Classification (NCBI taxonomy): domain Eukaryota; kingdom Metazoa; phylum Chordata; class Amphibia; order Anura; family Ranidae; genus Rana; species Rana muscosa. Next base: position 73,641,586 of record CM055124.1, on the reverse strand, counting down.
TAATGAAGGTGTTGGGGTACTGCAGAGAATATGTGGGTGTCCAGCATTATAATGAAGGTGTTGGGGTGCTGCAGAGAATATGGGGGTGTCCAGCATTATAATGAAGGTGGAGTGTTGCAGAGAATATGGGGGTGTCCAGCATTATAATGAAGGTGTTGGGGTGCTGCAGAGAATATGGGGGGATGTCCAGCATTATCATGGGGGTGTTGGGGTACTGCAGAGAATATGAGGGTGTCCAGCATTATAATGAAGGTGTTGGGGTGCTGGAGAGAATATGGGGTGTCCAGCATTATGACGGTGTTGGGGTACTGCAGAGAATATGGCGGTGTCCAGCATTATAATGAAGGTGTTGGGGTGCTGCAGAGAATATGGGGGTGTCCAGCATTATAATGAAGGTGTTGGGGTGCTGGAGAATATGGGTGTCCAGCATTATAATGAAGGTGTTGGGGTGCTGCAGAGAATATGGGGGATGTCCAGCATTATGGTGGTGTTGGAGTGCTGCAGAGAATATGTGGGGGACCAGCATTATAATGAAGGTGTTGGGGTGCTACAGAGAATATGGGGGTGTCTAGCATTATAATGGTGTTGGAGTGCTGGAGAGAATATGGGGTGTCCAGCATTGTAATGAAGGTGTTGGGGTGCTGCAGAGAAAATGGGGGTGTTCAGCATTATAATGAAGGTGTTGGGGTGCTGGAGAGAATATGGGGTGTTCAGCATTATAATGACGGTTTTGGAGTGCTGCAGAGAATATGGGGGTGTCCAGCATTATAATGAAGGTGTTGGGGTGCTGCAGAGAATATGGGGGATGTCCAGCATTATCATGGGGGTGTTGGGGTACTGCAGAGAATATGAGGGTGTCCAGCATTATCATGGGGGTATACAGCATTATCATGAAGGTGTTGGGGTGCTGCAGAGAATATGTGGGGGACCAGCATTATAATGCAGGTGTTGGAGTGCTGCAGAGAATATGTGGGGGACCAGCATTATAATGCAGGTGTTGGAGTGCTGCAGAGAATGTGTGGGGGACCAGCATTATAAAGGTGTTGGGGTGCTACAGAGAATATGTGGGTGTCCAGCATTGTAATGAAGGTGTTGGGGTACTGCAGAGAATATGGGGGTGTCCAGCATTATAATGAAGGTGTTGGGGTGCTGCAGAGAATATGGGGGTGTCTAGCATTATAATGAAGGTTTTGGGGTGCTGGAGAGAATATGGGGTGTCCAGCATTATAATGAAGGTGTTAGGGTACTGCAGAGAATACCACACCATATTTTAAGACAGGAATAAAAGCATGTGGCATACTTTGAGTAGGATACCTAAGGGCTGCTCAGAACAGCAAAACTATTTTATTAGTAATATTAATGAAATAAACAATAATAATGTCTAGTAAAAAGTCAGACAGGGAAAATTTTAGCATTTTCACATATTAATGATCAGTAAAATTTCTCCCCAACACTTGTGGTCAGAGAAGGGTTCCCTTAGATTGATGGGAAATGGGAGAAGGCGGCCAGTGGGAAGAGGCCCCCCCCCCCCTCCCTTACCTTGGCGGCCAGTGGGAAGCGCCGCCGCCCCCCTTCCTTATCTTGGCGGCCAGTGGGAAGAGCCGCCCCCCCTTCCTTACCTTGGCGGCCAGTGGGAAGAGCCGCCCCCCCCCTTCCTTACCTTGGCGGCCAGTGGGAAGAGCCGCCCCCCCCCTTCCTTACCTTGGCGGCCAGTGGGAAGAGCCGCCCCCCCCCCTTCCTTACCTTGGCGGCCAGTGGGAAGAGCCGCCCCCCCCCTTCCTTACCTTGGCGGCCAGTGGGAAGAGCCGCCCCCCCCCTTCCTTACCTTGGCGGCCAGTGGGAAGAGCCGCCCCCCCCCCTTCCTTACCTTGGCGGCCAGTGGGAAGAGCCGCCCCCCCCCTTCCTTACCTTGGCGGCCAGTGGGAAGAGCCGCCCCCCCCTTCCTTACCTTGGCGGCCAGTGGGAAGAGCCGCCCCCCCCTCCTTACCTTGGCGGCCAGTGGGAAGAGCCGCCCCCCCCTTCCTTACCTTGGCGGCCAGTGGGAAGAGCCGCCCCCCCCTTCCTTACCTTGGCGGCCAGTGGGAAGAGCCGCCCCCCCTTCCTTACCTTGGCGGCCAGTGGCAAGAGCCGCCCCCCCCTTCCTTACCTTGGCGGCCAGTGGCAAGAGCCGCCCCCCCCTTCCTTACCTTGGCGGCCAGTGGCAAGAGCCGCCCCCCCCTTCCTTACCTTGGCGGCCAGTGGCAAGAGCCGCCCCCCCCTTCCTTACCTTGGCGGCCAGTGGCAAGAGCCGCCCCCCCTTCCTTACCTTGGCGGCCAGTGGCAAGAGCCGCCCCCCCCTTCCTTACCTTGGCGGCCAGTGGCAAGAGCCGCCCCCCCCCCTTCCTTACCTTGGCGGCCAGTGGCAAGAGCCGCCCCCCCCTTCCTTACCTTGGCGGCCAGTGGCAAGAGCCGCCCCCCCCCTTCCTTACCTTGGCGGCCAGTGGCAAGAGCCGCCCCCCCCTTCCTTACCTTGGCGGCCAGTGGCAAGAGCCGCCCCCCCCTTCCTTACCTTGGCGGCCAGTGGCAAGAGCCGCCCCCCCCTTCCTTACCTTGGCGGCCAGTGGCAAGAGCCGCCCCCCCCCTTCCTTACCTTGGCGGCCAGTGGCAAGAGCCGCCCCCCCCCTTCCTTACCTTGGCGGCCAGTGGCAAGAGCCGCCCCCCCCCTTCCTTACCTTGGCGGCCAGTGGCAAGAGCCGCCCCCCCCTTCCTTACCTTGGCGGCCAGTGGCAAGAGCCGCCCCCCCCTTCCTTACCTTGGCGGCCAGTGGCAAGAGCCGCCCCCCCCTTCCTTACCTTGGCGGCCAGTGGCAAGAGCCGCCGCCCCCCTTCCTTACCTTGGCGGCCAGTGGCAAGAGCCGCCGCCCCCCTTCCTTACCTTGGCGGCCAGTGGCAAGAGCCGCCCCCCCCCTTCCTTACCTTGGCGGCCAGTGGCAAGAGCCGCCCCCCCCTTCCTTACCTTGGCGGCCAGTGGCAAGAGCCGCCCCCCCCTTCCTTACCTTGGCGGCCAGTGGGAAGAGCCGCCCCCCCCTTCCTTACCTTGGCGGCCAGTGGGAAGAGCCGCCCCCCCCCTTCCTTACCTTGGCGGCCAGTGGGAAGAGCCGCCCCCCCCCTTCCTTACCTTGGCGGCCAGTGGGAAGTGCCGCCCCCCCCTTCCTTACTTGGCGGCCAGTGGGAAGAGCCGCCCCCCCCCTTCCTTACTTGGCGGCCAGTGGGAAGAGCCGCCCCCCCCTTCCTTATCTTGGCGGCCAGTGGGAAGAGCCGCCCCCCCCCCCCTTACCTTGGCGGCCAGTGGGAAGAGCGCGCCGCCGCCACCCCCCCCTCTTACCTTGGCGGCCAGTGGCAAGAGCGCCCCCCCCTTACCTTGGCGGCCAGTGGCAAGAGCGCCCCCCCCCCCCTTACCTTGGCGGCCAGTGGCAAGAGCGCCGCGCCCCCCCCTTACCTTGGCGGCCAGTGGCAAGAGCGCCCCCCCTTACCTTGGCGGCCAGTGGCAAGAGCGCCCCCCCTTACCTTGGCGGCCAGTGGCAAGAGCGCCCCCCCTTACCTTGGCGGCCAGTGGCAAGAGCGCCCCCCCCTTACCTTGGCGGCCAGTGGCAAGAGCGCCCCCCCTTACCTTGGCGGCCAGTGGCAAGAGCGCCCCCCCCTTACCTTGGCGGCCAGTGGCAAGAGCGCCCCCCCTTACCTTGGCGGCCAGTGGCAAGAGCGCCCCCCCTTACCTTGGCGGCCAGTGGCAAGAGCGCCCCCCCTTACCTTGGCGGCCAGTGGCAAGAGCGCCCCCCCTTACCTTGGCGGCCAGTGGCAAGAGCGCCCCCCCTTACCTTGGCGGCCAGTGGCAAGAGCGCCCCCCCCTTACCTTGGCGGCCAGTGGCAAGAGCGCCCCCCCCTTACCTTGGCGGCCAGTGGCAAGAGCGCCCCCCCCCTTACCTTGGCGGCCAGTGGCAAGAGCGCCCCCCCCCCTTACCTTGGCGGCCAGTGGCAAGAGCGCCCCCCCCCTTACCTTGGCGGCCAGTGGCAAGAGCGCCCCCCCCCTTACCTTGGCGGCCAGTGGCAAGAGCGCCCCCCCCCTCCTTACCTTGGCGGCCAGTGGGAACAGCGCCCCTCCTTCCTTACCTTGGCGGCCAGTGGGAACAGCGCCCCTCCTTCCTTACCTTGGCGGCCAGTGGGAACAGCGCCCCTCCTTCCTTACCTTGGCGGCCAGTGGGAACAGCGCCCTCACTTACCTTGGCGGCCAGTGGGGGGGATGCACTCCTAACACATAGCTAAACAGATCACTGGTGTTAGAGATTTTCTGCGTCTTAGAAGTTACTACTAATTTCTCAAGGCACTGCTAGAAACCTCTGGAGGAATCCCGGTGTTCCACAGAACCCCAATTTAAGGAAAAGGAAAAAAGGAAAAAAGGAAAAAAAAAAAAAAAAAAAAGCAGCTGTAGATGCTGAGCACCAACAAGCCTGTACAATCTTGCATAGGGTATACTTCACGCCTCAGAGACTGCATGGGATCTATCCGCAACATTCTCCAAACTGCCCGCAATGCCAATCTCCTGAGGATACATATATCCATATGTTCTGGGCTTGCCTCAGACTATTGGTCTGCCATATTTGAATTCATTAATGTCAGTCTCCACTTAAATGTCCCATTTTCGGCTAAACTAGCTTTACTGGGGATACAGGATGATGACCAGAGGCCTCGGTAGACTAAACTGCTGCTCCCACTGTTGCTATTTTATGCCCAAAAAAATGGTTTTGCTCAAATGGACTTCCAGGGCACCCCCTACGGTAGGGGCTTGGATGGACTCGGTTAATGCTGCATTGCCTATGTACAAATTGACCTATGAACAGAGGGTGTCCTAAAGTATGAGGGTGTGTGGGGACCTTGGACTGACCCCACTCAACTCCGAGCTTATAGCTATATTCCTCTGTTTTTGGCGGCGGCTGCTGGTTCCCCACCTCCCTCCCTCCAATTTCTCTGCTTGTAACTTTGGTATTCTATATCACAGATGACAGTTTTTTTTTTCTATGGCACGTTTTTGTAACTCCCCTTTTGTATCATATGCTTTGTGTATCATTTATTCTGTCTCTTGCTACTTGGATTATGTCATGTACCATTCATACATCAATAAGGACCAACCTTGTGGTTATAAAAAAAAAAAAACAAAAAAAAAAAACCCACACACAACAAGCCTGTACAAGACAAAAAACACACAAAACCCATACACCAGGGACAATACAATAAAAGCAGAGTACAAAAATGCAAAATTTTATTATTTAAGCTCACTAGAAACAAAATGTATAAGTTACAATATTCAACCAGTGTTTTATAAATGTGCTGCAACAGGAGGTCACATTGTGTAATAAAAATCACCCGTTTTCTGCAAAATGGTGAACTTGATACTTAGAATAAGTCACTTGGAAATTCCAGTATTGTTTAGTGGAGCTGTAAGGCAATTATACATTTCATGAAGGCACTGCGACAGCCATGTTTAAAAGGCACTTCAGTCTAGTGATGACATCACATCTTGTGGATGTTATGGGTGTATTTGTACAGAAATGCAGCTTGTGTACAGCAAAGTCTGTAAAGGACAGCTCTATATTTGCCTATTGTACCCGCACTCCTTAGCTGGTCGGTGCCAACCCTCCGCTTTCTCATCCTAGATGCTCTCACACCTCTGTAGCACCTCCTTAACTCGCAACCTGGGTAACGAGTCCCTATAGTTTTGAATGGAGACCGAAGATCCTCGGTATATGGCCCGGTTTATAAAGGACTACGTGAACAGATATGGCTCAAGATTTAATCAGAAAGGCTGTAAACACCAGAGGAGGCAGCAGCACTACAGCGGCAAGTACACACGCTGGGGTGAGGGGGCAGGGTAACAATAGTTCAGGTAAGGAGGTAAAGGTGCAAATGTCAGTCACAGTTTAGTTCCTATTAATCCAAATGTATGAACAGTGTCAGTCTTTCCTTTTTTGTGAAAGGGATGCAGCTTTTTCTCTCATTAGAATGTACCTTTCTGCAAACTCAGCACTTCAAGTATAGGCTTGCATCACTACTTTATGAGAGAAAATAAAAAAAGGCACTAGAAATCAGAGAGGTCTATACAGTTCCATATATCTCAGGTGGCCATTTTTATTGCAGCCAGCTACACAGCTGACATCAATATTTGCTTGGTCTACAGTGTTCCAAAAATTAAAAAAAATTTTACAGCCATGATTATAGATCTCAAAAAGGGTCCCAAACCCGGGCTTGAGCCATTCTCCCAAAAAACTGGGTGCAAAACACCAACAGGAGCTCCTCTGCTGCCCCCCACATTGCACAAATCCAAAAGGCAGCGGAAGCTGGCTGCAGTCAAGAGATTCAAACCTTTATTGATCCTGACAAAGCAAACAGAGCCCTGCCAGGTGGCAGTAACACCACCACTAACATGTTTCACCCACCAACCTGGACTTAAAGCGGAGGTCCACCCAGAATTTTTTTTTTACCCTAAAATTCATTAAAAAATAAATTTTATACTCACCTGAAATGCCCGTTGCTATGCGCAAGTCCCCTAATCTGCCTCTAATGTGCCTCTTCCTTATCCTCGGATTGAGAACTTCCATTTCCTCTTCTTGTGAATGGGGCGCGCTGCCTTCTGGGAACTGTGTGTATCCCAGGAGGCAAGCCGCCCATTCACAAAGCGCCGTGCGAGTGGTGCATGCGCAGTAGGAAACGGGCAGGGAAGCCGTAAGGCTTCACTGCCTGTTTCTCCTAGTCAGGATGGAGGAGCCGGGACCTGCCAGCAGCGATCGATCGCCGTCGGGGGACAGACATCGCAGGCGAGTAGGACAGGTAAGTGTCCTTAGTAGCTGATGACTTAAAAAAAAAAAAATCTGGGTGGACCTTCGCTTTAAGCAGGCCTTGGATGGATCGGATCTCAGCCGGTTTAGTAGGGACTGGCAGAGATTCGATCCATCTATGAGAAGGCTGGTTGTACTGCAGTCAATCCATCAATCGACTTCAGTACAACGAGCCTGTCGGAGTTTTCCTATATGATCACTGCTGGTGGATAGATCTAATTATTGTGTTCTGTTGCAGGGAAGGCTGCCTGACAGTAGAACACAATAGAGCTGCAGGGGGAATTCCCCCATCAACACTGAGTATCCCCCCCCCCCCTTCTACCCTGTGGTGGAAGGAAAAAAATAGCATAATGCATGGGTTGCTTAAAATGGTTCTAAAGCCTCAAGCTTTTTTTTTTTTTACTTTAATGCATTAAGGTAAAAAACCTTCTGTGTCGCATGTATCCCCCTTCAGCCCCCCTATAACCTGAGCCTGAGCTCAATCCAGCGATGTGCATGAGAGCAGGGGCTCTCCCAGCTCTGTCCCTCCTCGCTGTCCATCAAACTTTGTGACGAGGGAGTGAGGTCACAGATAAGTTGGCTCAGAAGCGAGCCCGCACGAGTGCTTCGATAGGAAGCAGCTTCCTATGGGGGCACTCGCCGAAGAGGAAAACCAGGAGCGGGGGGCCCCAGAAGAGGAGGATCGGGGCTACAATGCACAAAACCATTGCGCAGAGCAGGTAAGTATAACGTGTTATTTAAAGCTTCATTTTAATTTTTTTAATGTTACTTTAAGTCATAGAGGCAAGGAGGAAAAAGGTGGGTTTACATGCACAATGTTGAAATTATTGATTGTGCTGAATGAGCATGTACCTATTCCTTTAAGTTTTTCCATCCCATATTTCGATCCCAAATTCCACTTTAGCCAAAGCACTTCTACTGCTATACAACAGGACCATGTTGCCCAATTGCATATTGGTGCTAAACCATATAGCTCAGGTGGGGACTGTACTTTGTCCGGATCAATAAAGATAGTCAGTGTTGAATCTCTCGGGAGTGCAGCCAGCTTCCTTTTTCTTTGGATCGGAGCTATGATTATAAAAAAACTCTGCAACCAATCATACATTGCCTTTTATCAGTCTTCTGTAGCAACAATAAAAATGGCATTATAATAAATTCTGCATCCAAAATAAAAATAAAAAGAAACCTAGTTTTTTTTTTTATAACTTCTACTGTCACTTTTTAAAGTAGTCATTATGCACTTTAAAGTCGGCTCTAACCCAACACAGACCTTTAGTTTGATTTGGTTCCACACTTGCCACAAGAGAAGGACGGTGTGATTATATAAAAGTCCTGTAGTGTAATATATACATAGTAGTGTAAAAGTTCAGTAGTCATGTAAGGCACTTTTCCAAATTTGATTCGTTATCACACTAAAGGGTTCCGTTTAGTGTTTTAAAAGCTGCCAACAGGAAATCTGCTGTGTGCAAAGAAATGGTGTTCTTAAAAGAAAAAGGGGAAAAAATAAAATAAAAATCAACAGGTGTGAAGGCTATTTCACATAAACATAACACATCTTAGATTTTTGGTCCCAGACTGTCAGACCAGCATACAAAAGTGTAAAAAAAAAAAAAAAAAAAACAAACAAACAAAAAATTAAAAAAATACTACCAGTGGGAATTATCAAGTTTTTTTTTTTTTTTTTTAAAGGGTAACTCCACTTTCATGGGGGAAAAAAAAGCAAATTAATAAAAAATAATATAGCACAAATAACTGCGACACAAGTCATAATGTAATTAAATGTTAATAAAAATGACCTTTCCAATCTGCAGCCATTGTAATTTTCTGAGACAACATTGCAATATGGATACCGGGAGGTGTTCTGTACACAGAGTGTATACTGACCACCCCCCCAGAAACATAATTTCCTGCTTGTGTGATTGGCTCATCAATTTTCCCAGAAGTCTGCCTAAGATACAAGTCAGATTTCATGCATCCCCTGCAATAAAAATAGAATTTTTCGAAAGATACCGTCAATAGGAGCACGTCTAAAGGGATGCAAGCCCAGCAGATTTCCTCATTACAGGCAGTCCCCGAGTTACGAACACAATAAGTACTGTAGGGTTGTTCGTAAGTTGCAACACGGCATTCGTAAGTGTAACTTCCGCCTGTGCATGGACGTGGAATGTTCCGGGCGCTTTTATGTTATCTGGGGCTCTTCTGGCCACGTAGAGCTGCAGTGTGGGATGTGTTCAGAGGTGCTCGGAGGTATCTAGGACCAGCGTGGAGCACAAGTGACGGGCATTTGAGGCCGTTCGTAACTCGGGGACTGCCTGTAGTTTCGCACCTGATAGTTAAAGTTGTTGTAAACGCAAATTAATTTTTTATAACAACCTGCAAGACAAAGCCATGATGAGCTAGTATGACTAGCATACTAGCTCATTAGGCAGTACTTTCCTTCGATCGAAGCACCCAAAGCCGTCCACGTCTTCCCCTCCGGCCGCAGTCATCTCTCCGGAAGGTTACTTCCGGGTATCGCCGCTCCAGCGCTGTGATTGGCCGGGGCGGTGAAGACGTCACTCCACGCAAGAGCCTTAAAAACCGGCGTTGCCGGTTTTATGAATGGGAATTTCACTGCGCCTGCGCCGTAGACAACGGTGTATAGCTTTCGCCCAATATCTCCTAAACCGTCTAGGTTTAGGAGATATTGCAAACACCTACAGGTAAGCCTTAATCTAGGCTTACCTGTAGGTGTAACTTCCGGGGGAGGGTATACAACCACTTTAACTACTCCCATTAGACCCACTCTGTACAGAGGCACAGACAAACACATGGATTTCTTTAGAAAAACAAAAAAGGTAGGAAACGGCAACCTTGCAATGTACATAGATCACCCAGATGGATTTCCCCCCCCCCCCCCCCCAACAAAAGTGGAGTTAGGGCTTTAAAAAAGGAATAAAATCAGTAGGAATGTTTAAAAAAAAAAAAAATACTATTTACAAGGCCAGTGAAAAAAATATATAAAAATCAACCCTAAAGGCTCGTTCACACGTGCATTGCTCTCTGAAGAGTGATCCGATTCAGTGAGCATTTGATAGGCAGTGAGGTGGTGTTGAATTGCCTCCTCACCATCTTCTTTAACCCCTAAACCACATACTGGCATGCTGAAACCGCATGCAGGGAACTTGCAGAACGGTCCCATTCACTTGAAAAAGCAACTGGGGGTATAAAATTCTTGAAAACATGTGTATACTCCCCAGCAGCTAAAGGGGTAATCGTAAAACTGTGGCTCAACCGGGAGTGGTTTACATCCTCCCAGCCTCATGTGTGAACGAATCCTAAATTCTCCAGCATTAGAATAGTCTCTTGTAACAAAGATTTTTTTTCACTTTTAAACTATTTTACACTGAGTAAATCAAATCTTTATATTCACACGATTTAAAAAAATAAAATAAAAAAAACCCCCAGTCAAGGACAGAATGATTAGAGAAAAAAATAAAATAAAATTAGGTCACTTGTCAATCTGAAGGGTTTGGTCCATATTTGTTGGTTCTGGGCTCAAACAATCAAACTCTCTCGACTTAGAGCTTCACCCTGAAAGACAAAAGATTACAATATATACAGTTAGTTGTTTACTTAAAGAAAAAGCAATGGCTACTTTCCCTATGACAGGTTCTCTTTAAAAGAAGTTATTTACCATCTTAAACTGACTCACCCTTTTCATCTTCTTCCCTCGAGAGGAGACCGATTCAGTTTCCGTATACGGAGGAGGTGGCGGTGGAAAATCATCATCGTCATGTCGTTTTTTTCTGCCATCTGAGCGGGAAGAATTAGGAATGCTGTCTAGACCATCGCGGCTGCCGGCTCTCTGCTGCTTCTTGCGCAAAACCTCATCGAGGAACCGATCATCGTACGCTGGGTCTTTGCGGTGGCGGCCCACTTCTTGGAGGTCATCTCTGCTGCGGCTTCTTTTACCTCCATAGTAATCGCCACGGGGATCAGGAGAGCGCCCGTCCTTACCGTGGCTATATCCTCGGCTGCTGTTGTCGTCGGAATTGCGTCTTCCTCGGCTTCGACCCTCGGGTGGAGACTCGCGGTAGTGTCGGTCTCGCCTGTCAAATTCATCCAGGTCATCTACAGAGCGTGTGCGACCGCGTCTCTCCATTGGTGGGGCATGACGGGGTCTATCATCATAAGGGGGCTGACGAGGGATCGGAGGGCGGCGGTAGTCACTTGCCATGAGGCTTTCCTCCTCCATATCCCGGATGGGAGACATGCCTTGGTTGCGCAAACGATCCAGACCGTTCCTGAGATTATTCCTCTGATCATCCTCATGTAAAGAGCTCACTTCACTCATGACTGTAGCTGGAGGAAAGAAAGAATAAAAAAATAAAAAATTAAGCATTCCACAAATTAAACATTTTGTCACCTACTCGTTAAAAAATAAAAACGAAGACAGAAGTAGACTGAGGATATCACCACGGGTCTCCCCATATTACTGGGCCCAGTAATTTTCCTCTCCTGTATACCTGATCCATTGGCAAAGGCTACAAAAGGCTACAGCAGTGCATGGAGGCGGAAAGGGAGCATGTGACTTGATGGGTATTAGGAAGGGGCATATTTTGGAAATGACATGGAGAGGAGATGAACATACCATTTTCAAATCTACTGCCAGGTCCTGGTCTGGTTGGGTCGAAATTTGCCAGCTCCTTCTCCATGTAGTAAAGGACCCTCATGGAATCATCCTGTTGGTTGGCCTGTATGCGATAGCCACTGCGCACTGCAACATGGAAAAAAAAACAAAAAAAAACGCCACGACACATATTAGATTCCAAAGTTCCAAAACATAGCGTCTATATCTAGACACTGGCCAATCAAGCTCTGCCATGTAAAATTGTAAGTGAAAGTAATCCACCATTATAGAGATTATAACAGACTATCTGGAGACAACAGACAGTAGTACCTTGGATTACGAGCATAATTTGTTCCAGAAGCATGCTTGTAATCCACAGCACGTTTCCCCATAGGAATCAATGGAAACTCAGATAATTTGTTCCAGTGTCACTGCTAGTGTATGCAGTACCGCATGTGGCCAGAGGTGGGGGCACCGGAAACCGAGGGTCTCCGGTGCCCCCCCACCTCTGGCCACATGCGGTACTGCACAACCTAGAGGCTTAAATCCTGCTAGTCTTGTGAATCAACGCTCACAAATCGAGTCAGCTTTAAAAATAAAATAAAAACAGGTTGTATTGCGAAACACTAGTAAACCACATTACTCGCAATCCTAGGTTTTACTAGATGGGGAAAAGAAAGGGAGAATATAGCAGCACTCTCTCTCATACTGAGACATGTAGGCAGAAAACAGAAGGCAGGGGTGGGGGTTACAAAGATTGGAATAAAGTTGAATCAGCTGTTCACAGAAATCAATGAGGTTTTATTTAATGCTGCAAAGCATCCAATCAGTTGCTTCAGATGGGTTATTGCATCCAAAATTGTCACCGGACAGTAGCCAGGTAACTCCACACGCTATTAGTAAACCAGTCCCATTACATTTATATGACACTATGAAGTATACTGTTATATACACATACTTGAAGGTGGTGCATCGTTGTCTCGAATCAGAGGAGCCTGGGAACTGTGTCCACCCACTAGAATAAGAGAATATCATATTAACATTGGGGAAAAAAGGTTTAAAGTTATTTTAAAGGAAAACTTTTTTTAAACAAACAGGTTATACTTACCTGCTCTGTGCAGTGGTTTTGCACAGAGCAGCCCAGATGATCCTCTTCTCATGTCCCCTGCGGAGCTCATGGCTCCTCCCTCCTTCCGAGTGCCCCCATAGCAAGCTGCTTGCTATGGGGGCACTTGTGTGAGATAGCTCCCAAGCTGGGCTGTGTGTCCATTGACATACACAGTGCGACTTGGCCTGCACTCCAGCTCCCTCCTTACAGGCCGTGATTGCCCCCATGTCCAGTGATTAAAGCAAGAGGAGAGCGTGGCTGCTCTCAGGCACAGTGCTAGATCGAGATTGGGCTCAGGTAAGTGTTTTGGGGGGGGGACATACTGAACACAGAATGTTTTTACCTTAATGCATTAACCAGTTCTTGCCAGGCCTATAGTTGGCTGGGCTATTAGTCATTCCAGGTGCAAGTCATTTGACATGCTGTGGCACAAGCCGTCACCAGCTGTGTCCATCGGACACAGCCAATGAGAGATAACTGTACTGGGCCGCTGCTGGTATCATGTGATCACTGTGACCAATCACAGCAGATAACATGACAATTGTAAACAATGAATTGCTTAGATTCATGCCATTCATTGCGTACGATTGTATTGCTAGCTGTGATTGGTCACAGTGATCACATGGTACAGGCAGGGTCTATCACAGCCCATCTGTACCATGTGATTAGCCGTTGTCAATCACAATACACACTGAATCAATCAGTTTTATTCAGTAAAAATGGTTGATTATGACATTCACTGGTATAATCATTGTGTAAAAAAAAAAAAAAAAAACAACACACCTGATCACTTCCCCAGAGTAGTTTGTTCTTTATTTTTTTTAAAACCTTGGGACTTCTTTCCAAAAAAAGGGGTAATTTGGAGGATATTTGTACTGTCCTGGTGTTTTTGGGCCTCAAGAAATGATAGTCCCTCAGTACATTAGGATTGATCGATTTTTAGATATCTCCATCTCTACACACACCATAGTTTATGAACTCTAACTTTCCTACAGACTAAATAAACACTGATTTGGGTTATTTTCAGCAAATAAATGTAGCAGAATACAGTTTGGCCTAAATTTAAGAAATATGATTTGCAAAATTCTACAACAACAAAAACTAAGAAATATGCAGGGGTTTTTTTTTTTTCTCTTTTTTTTCCCAAAATTTTCTGTCTTTTCCGGTTATTTAGCAAAAAATAAAAACCCAGCAGTGATTAAATACCACCAAAAGAAAGCTCTATTTGTGTGAAAAAAAAAAAAAAAAAAAATGTAATCTGGGTACATCATTGCATGACCGTGAAATTATAATTAGGGCTCAGTTCACACTGCTGCGATGCGGGAACCCGTGCGAACCCAGTACGGGGGTCACACTGCCCTATGCGAACCGCTGCAGGTGTCAATAGAAAGTTAATGACACCCCCAGATCGATTTGCATATCGCAGTGGGAACTGTCAAATGGTGCAAAATTGTATCGCATGGGTGTTAACACCCATGCAATCCCATTCCAGCGCGGAGCAAAAAAAGGGTCCTGCACCATTTTGGTGCGAATGCGATCTTATCCATACATATAAGGCGTACCTGTAGGTAAAGTGAATATCTCCTAAACATGCACCGTTTAGGAGATATTCACCCTGGATGCAGCCAGTGAAATCACTGGCACAAGCGCTCTGAAAGCCCGGCATACCTTGCCGGAATGGAGGGCCCCCCCGTACGCATTCGTGGGAGTGACGTCATTGCGGCTTCCACCAATCACATAGCCGGAGTGTGCAAACCCAGAAGAGAGACGGATGACATGTCAGCCCTCGCCGTGGTGGCATTACAGCGCTGGAGGGCTTCGCTCCAAGGTGAGTATTTCCTAATGTGCACTGCCTTGCACGTTGTTGCTTTTGGCAACATCCGCAGTTAACAGCTTCAAAATGCGACAACGCTGAAAACTGGCGTGGATAGTAAGGGGGTGAAAGTGCCCAGTATTGAAGTGGTTAAGGTAAAAATAAAAAATAAAATAAAAAAACACCTGCCTTTACAACCATTTTAAAGTTGCACTGATCCTGGAAGATTATTCTACCAGAAACAAAAAAAAAAAAAAAATTAAAAATGGGATTACCAGAGCTTGCTGCATCGAAGTCCATTCCATACCCGTTGTACATGGGCTGCATTGGTCCCATCTGGATGACGGATCCGGGTGGCGGCACTTTCATCTGACTGGAGTGGGAGTACATGGAAGGCGCATACACACTGGGGGCATACATGCTAGGCACTCCCGCTGTTGCTGCCTTCCCTGCCTCATACACTGAGGAAACAGAAAGAGGGAGATTAGATTTATTCCATTCATGTTTAGGATTAAAAGGGAACTTCTCTTTATGCAATTAGGGTCATTGCTGGGCAATGCTGTGGCTTCTGGAAGAGTTTTTTTTTTTTTAAATGGCAAGCATGTCACCCTGTGTGATGCTGCAAAATTTGCTCTCCCAGGACGAGTATCTGCTTCCTGCATCAGATAGGGGCCTCTCCTATGACAGAATGACAGTCCTGAAAAGATGCATTCAAAGACAGGCTCTGGTTATGTGTCTGTCATTGCTGACCTCCTAAAATATGCTCATTGACCGTTATACTGACCTGCCCTGGCTGCAATACTGAAGGAATGAAGGCAGCCAAACGAGGGGTGGGTGGGTAGAAAGGCAGCCAAACGAGGGGTGGGTGGGTAGAAAGGCAGCCAAACGAGGGGTGGGTGGGTAGAAAGGCAGCCAAACGAGGGGTGGGTGGGTAGAAAGGCAGCCAAACGAGGGGTGGGTGGGTAGAAAGGCAGCCAAACGAGGGGTGGGTGGGTAGAAAGGCAGCCAAACGAGGGGTGGGTGGGTAGAAAGGCAGCCAAACGAGGGGTGGGTGGGTAGAAAGGCAGCCAAACGAGGGGTGGGTGGGTAGAAAGGCAGCCAAACGAGGGGTGGGTGGGTAGAAAGGCAGCCAAACGAGGGGTGGGTGGGTAGAAAGGCAGCCAAACGAGGGGTGGGTGGGTAGAAAGGCAGCCAAACGAGGGGTGGGTGGGTAGAAAGGCAGCCAAACGAGGGGTGGGTGGGTAGAAAGGCAGCCAAACGAGGGGTGGGTGGGTAGAAAGGCAGCCAAACGAGGGGTGGGTGGGTAGAAAGGCAGCCAAACGAGGGGTGGGTGGGTAGAAAGGCAGCCAAACGAGGGGTGGGTGGGTAGAAAGGCAGCCAAACGAGGGGTGGGTGGGTAGAAAGGCAGCCAAACGAGGGGTGGGTGGGTAGAAAGGCAGCCAAACGAGGGGTGGGTGGGTAGAAAGGCAGCCAAACGAGGGGTGGGTGGGTAGAAAGGCAGCCAAACGAGGGGTGGGTGGGTAGAAAGGCAGCCAAACGAGGGGTGGGTGGGTAGAAAGGCAGCCAAACGAGGGGTGGGTGGGTAGAAAGGCAGCCAAACGAGGGGTGGGTGGGTAGAAAGGCAGCCAAACGAGGGGTGGGTGGGTAGAAAGGCAGCCAAACGAGGGGTGGGTGGGTAGAAAGGCAGCCAAACGAGGGGTGGGTGGGTAGAAAGGCAGCCAAACGAGGGGTGGGTGGGTAGAAAGGCAGCCAAACGAGGGGTGGGTGGGTAGAAAGGCAGCCAAACGAGGGGTGGGTGGGTAGAAAGGCAGCCAAACGAGGGGTGGGTGGGTGGGTAGAAAGGCAGCCAAACGAGGGGTGGGTGGGTGGGTAGAAAGGCAGCCAAACGAGGGGTGGGTGGGTGGTTAGAAAGGCAGCCAAACGAGGGGTGGGTAGAAAGGCAGCCAAACGAGGGGTGGGTGGGTGGGAAGAAAGGCAGCCAAACGAGGGGTGGGTGGGTAGAAAGGCAGCCAAACGAGGGGTGGGTGGGTGGGAAGAAAGGCAGCCAAACGAGGGGTGGGTGGGTGGGAAGAAAGGCAGCCAAACGAGGGGTGGGTGGGTGGGAAGAAAGGCAGCCAAACGAGGGGTGGGTGGGAAGAAAGGCAGCCAAACGAGGGGTGGGTGGGAAGAAAGGCAGCCAAACGAGGGGTGGGTGGGAAGAAAGGCAGCCAAACGAGGGGTGGGTGGGAAGAAAGGCAGCCAAACGAGGGGTGGGTGGGTGGGAAGAAAGGCAGCCAAACGAGGGGTGGGTGGGTGGGAAGAAAGGCAGCCAAACGAGGGGTGGGTGGGTGGGAAGAAAGGCAGCCAAACGAGGGGTGGGTGGGTGGGAAGAAAGGCAGCCAAACGAGGGGTGGGTGGGTGGGAAGAAAGGCAGCCAAACGAGGGGTGGGTGGGAAGAAAGGCAGCCAAACGAGGGGTGGGTGGGTGGGAAGAAAGGCAGCCAAACGAGGGGTGGGTGGGAAGAAAGGCAGCCAAACGAGGGGTGGGTGGGAAGAAAGGCAGCCAAACGAGGGGTGGGTGGGTGGGAAGAAAGGCAGCCAAACGAGGGGTGGGTGGGTGGGAAGAAAGGCAGCCAAACGAGGGGTGGGTGGGTGGGAAGAAAGGCAGCCAAACGAGGGGTGGGTGGGTGGGAAGAAAGGCAGCCAAACGAGGGGTGGGTGGGAAGAAAGGCGGGAAGGCAGCCAAACGAGGGGTGGGTGGGAAGAAAGGCGGGAAGGAAGGCAGCCAAACGAGGGGTGGGTGGGAAGAAAGGCGGGAAGGAAGGCAGCCAAACGAGGGGTGGGTGGGAAGAAAGGCGGGAAGGAAGGCAGCCAAACGAGGGGTGGGTGGGAAGGAAGGAAGGCAGCCAAACGAGGGGTGGGTGGGAAGAAAGGAAGGAAGGCAGCCAAACGAGGGGTGGGTGGGAAGAAAGGAGGGAAGGCAGCCAAACGAGGGGTGGGTGGGAAGAAAGGAGGGAAGGCAGCCAAACGAGGGGTGGGTGGGAAGAAAGGAAGGCAGCCAAACGAGGGGTGGGAAGGAAGGAAGCCAAACGAGTGGTGGGAAGGATAGATATGTTACCCTTATTCAACTACAAAACACAGCTTCTTGCGGTCAGGCCGGTGCTCTGGCTGAGGTGTCTCAACAGTTGCGCAATCAGGAATAGTTAATTTTGGCTACTCAATCATAAAAAGTGTAAATATTTATTCTCTACACGGTTAACACAAATGTAAGCTGCTAATGCGTTTCGGCTCTGTTACAGCTGAAACGCAATTGTACGTTACATTAGTGTTTTACTAGCATGGTGCAGTAATGGAGGGGAAAATCTTACATGCTCTGGGGCAGCAGCACTTCTCAGGACAGCAGGGGCAGCTCACATAGCAGCAGCAGGTGTGTGGGCAGCACTGGCACCAGCAGATGCCAATCATCAGGAATAAGAAGAAGGCAGCAAGGATAATAAGCACGACAAACAGCCAATCTGAAAAACACAAGGTAGTAAAACAAGTTGAAAAAACACACAGGAAAAATTTACCAAGAATAAAATGTCTTCACAGGGAAACACATAAGGAAATAAAAAGTGAATAAACCACTAAACAGCAGGAGCCTTGTCCATGCCACGAGAGGGCCGATCTCCACCTATAAATGCTAGTTGCTTGGCTGCGATGACAATCAATGGATTACCAACCCAGAGCATTTATTTCCTTTGGGATTTAGCGGCTGTTTTTCTGGGTTACAGACTCAAATGGGGGTTATTTACTAAAACTGGAGAATGAAAAATCTGGTCCATCTCTGCATAGAAACCAATCAGCTTCCAGGTTTTATTGCCAAAGCTTAAAGAAGCTGAAGTTATAAGTGGATTGGCTACCATGCACAGCTGCACCAGATTCTGACTGCTCCAGTACTAGAAAATCTCCCCCCAGAAACAAACAGGCAAGTAATATTTTTGGAAAGAGATCAGCAAAGCCACCCAAATCTTTCCCTTGAAATGGGTCCTTTAAAGAGAACCTGTCTTGGTACGCATTATTCAGTCATTTCAGAGGGGCATTTTTTAGGGCCTGGTATGCTCCTGGAGGGGAACCAATGCTGTTTTTTTATTTAAAATTTGGCGTGGAGTTCCCCCTCATGATTCATACGTACTGTGTTCAGAACGCAACACATCTGTGAATCAGATGCGTTCCCATAGAACATAATGGGGAGACAATTCGCACCGCAATGCCGAGAAAACGCACACTTTTTTTAGGCAGTGCGAATGCATCGCACATATGTGAACCAGCCTCATTGAAATCAATGTATTTTAAAATGTTAAGCAAATTGGATGCGGTATAAGCCACAACCAATTCGCATAGGTGTGAACGGGGCCTAAAGGGTTTGTTTTCACAAAAAAACAAAACAAAAAAAAAACAACACACACACACACTTAATTGCTATACACAAATGGAGAGTATCCTCTGGGGGTGGGACTACACCGGCACTAAGAAAGTACAATAATGCCGCGTACACACGATCGGAATTTCCGACAACAAAACCGTGGATTCGTCTTGCATACACACGGTCACACAAATGTTGCTCGGAAATTCCAAACATCAAGAACGTGGAGATGTACAACACTACGATGAGCCGAGAAAAATGAAGTACAAATGATTCCGAGCATGCGTAGAATTTTTATGCGTCGAAATTGGATATACACACACAATCGGAATTTCCAACAACTTTTGTTGTCGTAAAAATTGAGAACCAGCTCTCAAACATTTGTTGTCGGATATTCCAACAGCAAATGTCCGATGGAGCCTACACACTGTCGAAAAATATCCGACCAAAAGCTCACATCGAACATTTGTTGTCGGAAATTCTGATCGTGTGTACGCGGCATCAGAGTATAAAAAATAAAAATAAAAAAGGTTTTATTGGTACAAATAAAGTTAAAAACTAGAAGTGATATACATAGATCATAAAAAATTGGGCATATATGAATAGGTGTCACTGAATTGTTTCAACATATATGTATTGTTATATGCCTACATTTTTATGATGTTTTATCGGTATTAAAAACTAGAAGTGATATACAGTACAATTTTTTTTATACTCGTGTTGTACTTTTAGTGCCGGTATAGTAGGGCTGGGAAAAAAAAATCGATTTTAATCTTGAATCGAGTTTTGAGCTCAAATCGATTCAGTTTTGAAGAAAATCGATTTTTTTTTTTTTTTGAAAAAAAATAAAAAAATAAATAAATTGTTATTTTTATTTTTTTTTTCCCTTCAAAGTTTCCGTAGCAGGACTGCAGGGAGCGTATCCGGAACTGCCTACCTGATCAGCGTGTCATGCAGACAGACGGCGGCCATTGCAGTGTTCAAAAGCCGCGCCTCCCGAGTCCTCGTCGTCTGTGATAGGCGGAACACTCAATTTCACAGCAGGCAGTATTCAGCCTATCACGGACATCCTCTCATCCTCGTCTGTGTTATGAGGATGACCATGATAGGCGGAACACTGAATGCTGGGAAATTGAGTGTTCTGCCTATCACAGACGAGGAGGAGGCGCGGCTTTTGAATACTGGAATGGCCACCGGTGTAGCAGTAAAATCCGTATACCATGAAAATCTGCATCAGGTACGGGCACAGTGATTGAAGCATGGGCACAGTGAGACACGGGCACAGTGAGACAAGGGTACAGTGAGACAAGGGTACAGTGAGGCATGGACACAGTTCAATTCAACTAAGAGTAACCTCAGGATTTTTTGTTGTTTTATTAGCTAAATCCAAATACAGTATTAATAATTTGGATGTTTAACAATCTTTGTTGCACACTGCAAAAAACAACAAAAGGTCACAAGCGCTAAATTGGTGGATAAAGAAAAAAATATAATGGATGATGATAATAATAAGAAAAAAAATCCCAAATATTTTGGGAAGTACAAAGTATCCAAAAGGGGGAAAAAACAGGATCCAGCGCAGCAAGAAAAAATCCGTACCCAGAAGTGCAAAATACACAACATGCACACAATATAATCCAGCGCTCATGGAACATACATTATTAACTATTGAAAACTCTTGAAGAATTGATAAAAAAGCTTAGTCCATTTATCACAATAAAGAGAGGGATCCAATCCCAAATGTGCAGAGGGCAAATGAATCTTAACTCTCCAGTTGCCAGTGGTGACAAACTTGTTAAACTTGCAGTGACATCCGTGGAGCAAGGAGGGGTTAAAAAAGTCAAAACAAAGCCTGTGGCATGATCTCCGTGAGAGCACAGTACCTTGAATGATGGACAACAGGCAGACCAGCGTGTGGAGGGCCCTCCAACCCAAAAGGATGCAGAGCCAGGATCGCAGCAAGGCTGGGACAGAAGGAATCACACACAGAGTTTCAAGAGTTTTCAATAGTTAATAATGTATGTTCCATGAGCGCTGGAATATATTGTGTGTTGCACACTGACTTTGCAGTTAGAGAAAGGGTTTGCCTTTGCAATTTTGTTTGTTGATGCACTTTAATTAATATAATAAAAAAAAAAAAAAAATCGAATTTATAAAAAAAAAAAAATCGCAGATTTTTTTGGGGGAAAATCGCCCAGCCCTACGGTATAGTCCCACCCCCCAGAGGGTACTCTGCATTTGTCTATACACAGGGATGAAGGCACTCTACCCACAGAAACCAGATTTATATTAATTGCTAGACAGGGCTCAGCTTGAGATATTTGCCCTCATCTGTCCCAGTGACACCTTTTTTTGTCAAACAGAAGTGAGGGAAAACCTGCAACAGGGAAAAGACAATAAGAAGCTGACAGAGGTTAATTTTTTTTGGGCTGTGTTGCCATCGGAAGGTGCCCCTTCACTTGCTGTCTGATGAAAAGCCACCAGAACAGGAAGCGGGTGAAATAAAAAACAAAATATATATATATATATATATATATATATATATATATATATATATATATATATATATATATATATATATATTTAAAAAAAGCAAATTCTTGTAATAAATATATTTAAATTACAAAGAATTTGCTCCCCCCCCTTTTTTTTTACTATTTTATTGATATTTGCATTATTTAAATTTTTTACTACTATCTGTATTAGTGTTATTTTTATTATTATAATTTAACAACATTATTATACTGTATATATCACTATCCCTCTCCATCTATCTCTAGGTAGGCTTTTATTACAGAAGACACTCTGGTGTTGATTTACAGCAATGGCATTTGCTATAGAACTTGGTAAATGAGGAGAAGCTCTGACTTTCAGATGCAAGCAAAAATGCTGGGTTTTAATTTTCCTTGCATGTGATTGGGCATTCTTTGCAATGTGAAGCTTTACCCCATTTACTAAGCTTTGGAGTAACTGCGCTTGCAAGATGCAGTCTATTTACCTTTAGTAAATCAATCCCTCTGTATGTCTCTTCTGTCAATGCTACATTATACCCATTTGTTGTTTTTTTTTTTGTTTTTTTAAGTCTGAGTGTACAATAAGCCAGTGTTTCTCAAATCCAGTCCTCAAGGCACCCCAACAGGTCATGTTTTCAGGCTTTCCATTATTATGCACAGGTGATTTGATCAGTTTCACTGCCTTAGAAATTACCACAGCCGTTTCACCAGAGGGAAATCCTGAAAACATGACCTGTTGGTGCACCTTGAGGACTGGAGTTGAGAAACACTGCCATAAGCCACTCATTACACCCAGTGTACATACCTGGCCAGGACAAAGCAACACCCTTGTGCATGCATGGACGTAACATCATACCAGCCAATCAATATTACTTAAGATTACAAACCCAGAAGACGACCGGGTGAAGATGAACACAAAGGTGACAAGGGGGACCTTGGCCATTGTATTGCAAGTGAAAAAAGGTGAGCGTGCCACAACATGCAAATATTATCAGCATACTTGCACATGATGGCCGAAGCTCCTGGGGGCTCCAACATTCCCTCACATCCTTTATATACGTCAGCTACAGAACAAGCGCATCATTTTTTTCATACATGAAGAAAGGAGGACCTAAAAGAGCCCAAAAATGAATTCAGTCAGAAAGATTTGCTAGGAGCCCTCCAAAGCAAAAGACGGAACGTGCGCCCTAAATACCAGCATGAGCGCCGAGAGTACTGCAGATCTACAACCAGGCGAGTCAAATCTAACCGGCACCAAACCACACCGGAAATAAGGAAACCAAGCAGAACCGCACACCGCTACCAAATTGTTAGAGAAGTAGTAAAAAAGTTGTATAAAACAATAACCATAGTACAGAGTATCTGTTCTGCCTATACTATCAACAAAAGTTTTATATAGAAATACACCTCTTGGCATTTTCTGCAATGCTGTTGATTGTTCCAGGAATCGGTTAATCCAAAGGAAAAGACGGGCTGCACTTCAACACCTACAAGGCCAGAGGTCTACAATTAAGCCCAGCCTTGTGGGTCATGCATGTCAGTGAAGGAGATCGATTTACTAAAACTGGAGAGTGCAAAATCTAGTGCAGCTCTACATAATAACCAATCAGCTTCCAGTTGTTTTTTTTTGTGAAAGCTTAATTCAACAAGCTGAAGTCAGAAGTTGATTGGCTACCATGCACAGCTGCACTAGAGATTTTTCACTTTCCAGTTTTAGCAAATCGGCCCCTCTGTTCTGGATGATTAAAGTTACCATAGTTTGAATTTTCTTGGTAGTGCAGCCGGTCTTTTCATTTGGATTAGTGCACTCTGTGGGGGAGTATAGGAAGAGCCCCTGATAGCGTTTAGCACGCGATCGTCCACGAGGATGACCCGATTCAGGACTCGGGAGCAATGTACCCAGGCACACCCTAATCACCCTGTGCAGCACAGATTGCCCCTACTGCCCTGGCTCCCCCTTCCTTCCTCTCCTCTCCCACCAGCTGTTGCTGCGGGGATGTTTTAGGATGAGTGGGGGAAGGGGCCAGTAAATATGTAATTTACCGGTCTCTTCCCTTACTGAATGAACATCGTGAGCGATCGGTAGTGCGCGTTTGGGGTGCACACCCTAATGCAATTCAAATATTTTCTGAGGTAATACTGTCAAAACTGCCTGAGAGGTGCTAAAAGTATTTAGCCAAAGGATTTTGTTCTTGTCCCATTTTTACTGCAGACCCCGAAACACAAGTTAGTCCAATATTAAAAGGCAGATTTTTAACATTCACAGAACTGTTTGCCAACACATAGAAATAGAGGAAATGCAATTATTTAAATAGCAGATTATTCTGAATAAGTCATTTTTTTGGAAGGACAAATTCAGGTTTCTAAAGGCCTAATTCATATGGGTGTACCAATTCCCTATGCCCGGGTAACGGGTAGTCTTCAGCTATCCAAGATGCACAGGTGTTCTATGCTGGAGGGTGCAGGCAGCTTGTTCAAAATCAAATGACAGGCAAACAGCTGCATGGATCTTCACGCACATCCTGGGGTGCACAAATCAGAACAGTGCAGGAGATTTACTAAAACTAGAGCACTCAGAATCTGGTGCAGCTGTGCATGGTAACCAGCTTCGAACTTCAACTTGTCGAATTGAGCTTTGACAATAAAACCTGGTAGCCGATTGGTTTCTACGCAGAGCTGCACCAGATTTTGCACACTCCAGTTTCATCACATCTCCCCCAGTCTGTCTGCATCCTGATCTGTGCATTGAACCCGCACGGATGTACATCACAGGATTCATATGGATATCTGTGCAGCTGGTTACCTGTCATTGATCTGAACAGGCTGCCAGCACGCCACAGCATGGAACACCTGTGCATCCCAGGCAGCTAAAAGATGGCCCTTCATACGGACCCCGATGCAGAATCCCTACGCACACGTTCCTGGATAGTGGCTGTGTATGTAACCAAGCGCTGTAGCGCCATTATCAGCTGGAACCGAAGATAGTCAAGGCTTATAGGACCCTTTGGCCTCATTTACACGGGTGTACCGATACGTATGCAGGCAGAACAACGTCACCAGCACACCATGGGTCTCCAATGTGGGTCCAAAACTTTATTCACACTCATATTCTTATAGCAAAAGAAACGTTTCAGAGCATCGCAGGACCCCTTCATTAGGCATGCGTCGTCGTATGCCTGATGAAGGGGCCCGGAGAGGCTCTGAAACTTTGCTTTTGCTGTAAGAATATGAGCGGTGAATAAAGCTTTGGACCCACCATAGAGATCCACAGTGTGCTGGTGACAATGTTCTGTGCTAAATAAAGTTTTGGACCCACATTGGAGACCCATGGTGTGCTGGTGACGTTCTTCTGCCTGCATACAGATCGGTACACCCGTGTAAATGAGGCCAAAGGGTTCTATAAAGGAATTTAAAAAAAAAACACTACTAATGGCGTCGGCATAGTAAGCAAAACTAACAATGGGGTTGATTTACTAAAACTGGAGAGTGTAAAATCTGGTGCAGCTTTGCATGGTAGCCAATCAGCTTCTAGGTTAAGATTTTTCAATTAGCCCTGGTTCACACTGGTGCGATTTAACATATCAAATCGGCGATATTTGCCACAAATTGCGGGCAATGGCACCGTCCTAATCGGTGCGACGCCGCATCTGCAGCGCTGCACCGATTTCAAAAAGTAGTTTATGTACTACTTTTTGCGATTTTGGCCGCAAATTACATTGACATCTGTGTCAGATGTCTTTGTAATCGCGGCTGAAATCAGGACTGCCAGTTCAGCTGAACTCGCACGGCTTCACTCCCGCAGCCCAGTGTAAACCTGGACTTAAGCTTTGATAAAAAACAAACACTGGAAGCCAATTGGTTTTTATGCACAGCTGCACCAGATTTTACACCCTCCAGTTTTAGTAAATCGACCCCATTGTTAGTTTTGCTTACTATGCTGACGCCAACAATGGGGTCGATTTACTAAAACTGGAGGGTGTAAAATCTGGTGCAGCTCTGCATAACAATCAGCTTCCAGTGTTTGTTTTTTATCAAAGCTTAATTGAAAACGCTTAACCTAGAAGCTGATTAGCTACCATGCAAAGCTGCACCAGATTTTACACTCTCCAGTTTTAGTAAATCAATTCCACTGTATATCAACTTTTTATTTACTTGAATTCTGTATATTTGTCTAATCTGCATGCACATTAAATGATAAAAATTGCCATTTGCCAATTCACTTGGTTTTTAAACCATGCAAATACCTGTACTACTCACACACACTGGCTTCCTAGAACTGTGGCAAACATCTGGCAATGTTTTTCTTGGCTCTTTTATATAAACTGACTTGTGGGTATTTTAGATTTGGTGGCCAGGTAAAGCAGTTAGTAGGAGCTTCTTTTAGTGCCAATAAAAAGGGAGAGATATTTATTGTATAAGGGGAATGAGGTAGCTGGTCATGGAACAGTTACCTTCCATGTTATCTATCTGAAAGTCTGGTAACAGTTCAGAGACCGCTGAGGTTTTACCTACGGGACAAAAGAAAGACATGTTACCAAACAGATTTGTGTAAAAAAATAAAAATAAACCTAATTATAAAAAAAAAAAGGGGTAATAAATGCATTAACTGGAGAAAAGTGAAAAAAAAAAAAAAAAAAGTGACCTGAAAGAGAAGGCAGAATATTAAAGTATAACTAAAAGGAAATGTATTTATTTTTGGATAGAGTGAAGAGGGATTAGAACCTTGGCCAGTCATTATTTCTGTCTTTCTGTGTCCCCATTAGGGAGAATTCCCCTCTATTTGTCCTGTTTGCCATTATCATTGAAAGTGAAAGTAAAAGAAAATCCCACATTTTGGGTTGTCCCCAGAAAAGTAGAGGGGGAATCTTCCAATAGGAATGCTAGTTCTGGTGACTTGGGTGTCCCCAATGGATTCCCTTAATTTGCAGAGATTTCCCCTCACTTCCTGTTTGTCTATGGGACAGGAAGTGAAGAGAAATCTCCCCAATGGGACACAGATGGCAAAAAAAAAAATAACTGATAGGGGTTACAACCCCTTCCTTACTCTATCCAAAATGAGAAAAAGGTTTTGCCTATAGCTCTACTTTAAAATTTGGAAAAGTTTCAACAGAAGGGGAGATTTTAAAAAAACGGTTTTCCGTATCATAAATGGTTTTATAAAAGCAAATCCTTAACCAGCCCACATCTTACCAAAAGCACAAAACCTACAAAAAGCAAAAGAAAATCACTTCACCTTTCTGAAAAGTAACCTCTAGATGGCAGTGTTGCTTCATCAACTGAGACAAGTGAACTCCAATCTCAAATATTTATTACCGTATTTACAGTATACAGCGCCGAAAATGTACGCAGCACTTTACATATTGTACATTCACATCAGTCCCTGCACTCAAGGAGCTTACAATTTAAGGTCTTTATTTCACATTCATACACATACAAAAAAAAAAAAAAGGTAAAAAAAAAATCAGAGCCTTCACTGAAGCAGGACAAGTTCACTTTGGGGTTGATTTACTAAAGGCAAACAGGCCGCGGAAATTACAATTCCACCTGGTCCAGAGCAGTGGTCTCCAAAAACTGACTCGGCGGGCCAAATGCGGCCCTTTACTTGCATTTATCCGGTCCTCTGGGTTATTTTTAATCCTCTGTTGACACCAACGTAGGGGCCCAATTCCTCCCAAAGACACCAACTATGGGGCACAGTTCCTTCCAATGACACCATCAGACACAGTGTCCCCCCCCCCATGACACCAACAATGGGGCACAATTCCTTTTACTGACACCGCAGATGGGGCATGGCTTACTCTATAGAGCTGCACGATTCTGGCTAAAATGAGAATCACAATTTTTTTGCTTACAATAAAGATAACGATTCTCGCGGCGTAAAATCTTTCACATTATACAAAAAAAATAAAAATAAAAAAGACTGACTTAAATGTTTTAGTCCCCCCCCCCTCCCATTTTTTCAGGTGCTTTTGGGCTAAAAATAGCGCCTGAAAAACGGCTCCCCTGCAGTCTCTGTGAAAGCCAGAGGGCTTTCACACTGAAGCGATGTGCTGGCAGGACGTTTATAAAAAAAATAAAAAAACTCCTAGAAGCAACATCTTTGAAGCAGTGAAAGCTTTGAAGAGTGAAATACACCGCTCCTGCCCATGAAAATTAATGGGCAGCACGGCCGAACCCCCGGCAAAGCACTACTGCAGCGGCGCTTTGCGGGTTGTTTTAACCCTTTTTTGTCCACTAGCGGGGGTTAAAAGCATCCCGCTAGCGGCCAAATACCTCTGCAAAAATGACGGTAAAGCGACTAAAAATAGTGGCGCTTTACCGCCGACGCCTCGGTGTGAAAGCACCCTTAGTAAATAAGAAAACACTATATTTTTCTGGGACTTTGAATTGAATTGAAGCGTGCAGCCTCCAGCTCCCTCAGTCCATGTCCAGACTCTGATTTGACTTGCAAGTATGAGTGACCAATTTTTACCATTCTTTATTTTTCTATAGTCTTTATTACGTTTTTACATGATCACTCATCATATCTAGTTTTAAACATCTTTAGACAATATCTCTGCATCGGCTCCTGAAGAGTAGCGCTACAGCTACGAAACGTGTCAAGCCAATAGATGCCTTCCCTGCTGTTCTTTTTATTCAAGATACCATGATCACGGTTCACCGGAATATACCTATATATTACTTACTGTGGGACTACGTTGCAACTAGTCTGGTGTGTCATCATTATGTCATTACTGTGGCTCTAGGCCAATATGCCATCAGTGTGTCATTATGCAATTCTGTTAATTTATTACTATGTATCATGTCATGGAATAAAAGTTTTTTACTTTACTATGATGGTTACTACATGTCTATGCATTTACTATATGGCACTATAGATGGCTCCACCACCAGACAGCATTATAGTACCATGCAATTGCTATTTTCCTGGCTGCACACTTCAATTCAAAGTTCCAAAAAATTTAGTTCTTTCTTATCAACCTATCAGGGATGGAGGTACATCTAGCTGGCCTCACCTAAAAGTCCCAACCTCTTAGTTTTAATTCAATACCCTTAGTAAATGATCGAAAGTGCTGCTGATTTTCATCATCCAATCATGTGCAAGCAAAAATGCTTTTTTTTATCCAATTTACCAAGCTCTGGAGCAACTGCACTTGCAGGAGTGTACCATTTGCCTTTAGTAAATTTACCCCTTTGAGTCAACTGTTCAAATTATCATAGAAAATGAGGATCTGCTGCATGATGGGAGCTGACAACAAAAGGATGATTAGATAAAGTCCAGAAAAATAAAATCTGCATTTTGTTGCTCGCCAAGATGGTAAACCAGCTTGAAAGGGCGGTATTAAATTACCATGTGAACAGTCAGTAAACACCTACATTACCAAATTAGTAACGTTAATAGGATGCCTGCCAGGAAAGGCAACTCCACCTATTTCACTTCCACCAGTATTCAGAAGGTTTGTAATGCACTGAAAAAACATTTTTTGGGTTTCTGCGTTTCCAATTTTTTGGTGGGCACACACACAAAATATAGGAGTCTGGAAAAGTTGGTATCAATTTACTTGAAGAAAACTACTTCACAGGCTCCTGGTTAGATACCTCCAGGGTAAAAAAAAAAAAAAAAAAAAAACACCCCACTTGCTCCTCAAGGCCTCATGCCCACGGACGTTTTAAAAAACGGGCTTTAAAGCTAGTATAGACGGCAGGAAAAAAGCGGTGTTTTTAAAACACAATTTTTTCCACGTTTTGCATTGAATTCAATGCACGTTTCGCTGCGCTAGCTTTCAGCTGCGTTTTTCTCTTTCTCCATTCCAAATCAATGGTTCCCGATGGAAGCCCATCGATTTGAATAGAGGTCGCATCCGACTTGCGGGGCGACTCGTGTGCTGAGAATCTTGAAGGGGAACCCCCGCGAAAATTAAAAAAAAATAAAAATTGCGTAAGGTTGCACCAAGAATGATACCAGGCCCTTCGGTCTGGTATGAATCTTAAGGGGAACCCCCCCACAAAAAAAAAAAAGGCGTAGGGGTTCCCCCAGGATCCATACCAGATCCTTATCCGAGCACGCAGCCCGACAGGTCAGGAAAGGAAGGCGAGCGAGCGCCCCTAGACCATACCATATGCCCTCAACATGGGGGTGGGTGCTTTGGGGCAGGGGGGGGGGGGCACTGCTCCCCCCCACACCCCCAAAGCACCTTGTCCCCATGATGAGGACAAGGGCCTCTTCCGGACAACCCTGGCCGTTGGTTGTCGGAGTCTGCAGGGGGCTTATCGGAATCTGGGAGCCCCTTTTAATATGCGGGCCCCCCAGATCCCGGCCCCCCACCCTATGTGAATGAGTATGGGGTACATCGTACCCCTACCCATTCACCTGAGGGGAAAAAAGTGGCAAAAACACAAAAAACACACACACTAGGTCTTCTTCGGCCTCTTCTCCCGCTCTCCGGTGCTTCCTGCCTTCTGCCGGGCTCCTCCACTATCTTCTGCCAGCTCTTTTGCTAGTGGTGGCCCGGTCTTCTCCGTCTCTTCATCCCTCTTCCGGTGTTGACTCAACGCTCTCTCCCCCGCTGTAATGCCGCCTGTGCGCAACGACTTATATAGCCATGGGGTGTGGTCACCGGGTGATGTCATCCAATGACCCCGCTTCTTATGGACGTCACAGTCCCGAGGCAAGGTGCTTTTGAGGTGGGGGGGGGCGCAGTGCCCCCCCTGCCCCAAAGCACCCACCCCCATGTTGAGGGCATGTGGCTTGGTATGGTCTAAGAGGGGGGGCGCTTGTCCCCCCTTTCCTGACCTGCCAGGCTGCGTGCTCGGATAAGGGTCTGGCATGGATCCTGGGGGAACCCCTACGCCATTTCTTTTGGTGTGGGGGAGTTCCCCTTAAGATCCATACCAGACCGAAAGGCCTGGTATCGCTCTTGGGGGAACCTCACGCAAATTTTGAACATTTTCGCGGGGGTTCCCCTTCAAGATTCTCACACGAGTCGCCCCGCAAGTCGGATCATCTTTATCTGACTTCTGGTACGACCTCTATTCAAATCAATGGGCTCCCATAGGGAACCATTGATTTGGAATAGAGAAAGAAACGCCGGACGAGGCTTAACACAGCGTTAAGCCTCGTTAAATCACGTTTACCACCTTTTGCCGGCGTCCGACGTCTTTACAGCTCTGACTGACTAATGTTTACACATATATTGTAGAACACGCTACTGGATGGCAAATGGCCTACTAGTAATTTGAAGTGCTATTGCAGTGCTACCGATTTGTGTTTTGTTTTTTTTTATTTTATTTTTTCTCCTTATTTTTTTATTTAAGTTCTACCTTGGAAAATATCAAGTATGTAAGCAAGATCCTGCTTAAGAGGTATCGTAATCTTATGTCTACACAGCATACTGCTCCAGTGGGCATTTATATTAAAAGGGGTTTCTACCTTCAATAGGTAGATATTATGGAAATCTAGTTTCTACCCTTTGTATTACATGCCGGATAAGCTTGGTTTTCATTTATCGATTCTAGGGCTGAAACAACTAATCGATTATGAAATTAAATCGATTATGAAAATAGTAATCGATTAATCGGCCAGTAACATAATGGGGTTAAAAAAACTAAAATTAGCCCTTTATAGTACAAAAAGAGCAAATAATCGCTACTGTAAATTACTTTCACTGTTCCACAGAAAAAAAAATAAACCCCATACAGTAGAGATTTGCTCTTTTTGTACTATAAAAAGGGCTAATTTTAGTTGTTTTTTTTAACGCCATTATGTTACTGAATGTCTTAGGCCTGGTTCACACCTATGCCTTTTTTGCAGAAATGCACTACATTCATTTACCATGGTTTCCTATGGGACACGTTCACATCTGAGTTTTTCAGCTGCTGCGTTATTTGGAAAGGGTCAAGGACTTTTTTCCAACGCAAAACAGTGCTTTTTTTGGTTCAATATACTTTTAAATGGAGAAGCTGCAGAAAAGCATGCAATGCGTTTTTGCAGCAATTTGTGTTTTTTTTTAATCTGCCCAACAACAAATTGGCCAAAAAAAAAAAAGCTTAAAAAACAAAAACAAAAAAAAAAAAAAAACACAAAACAATTAGGGTTGTCCCAATACCGACACTAGTATCGATACCGAGCATTTGCCTGAGTACTTGTACTCTGGCAAATGCTCCCGATGCTTCACCCGATATTTGTACAGTCAGCAGTGATCGTGTGTGGGGGGAGTTACAAGCACCGATCACCGCTGTATAGATTTAAAAGTCGTTTCTCCGCTTCCATAGACTCCCATGTTAAAACGTCAGTCTAGTCACACAGCGCAGGTAGGGAGATTGAGCACAGTGAGGCATGTAGATGGACACCCTAAGCTTATACTCAAGTCAATAAGTTTTCCCTTTTTTTGTGGTAAAATTAGGTGCCTTCGGCTTATATTCGGGTCAGCTTATACTTGAGTATATACGGTAAATTGCCTTTTTTAAACTTTACATATTAACTAAAATTATACAAACATTTTTTTAAAGGTAATTAACCGATTAATCGAAACAATAATCGGCCAACTAATCGATTATGAAAATCATCGTTAGTTGCAGCCCTAATCGATTCTATACTTGCAGTACGCTCATTCATTCTGCTCTGATTGTACGACGTTAATGGATGCATCAATTATCATCATTATTTCCTTCTAGTAAAATTCTTGAAGTACACAAACATTTAACAAAAAAAAAAAGAGAAGGGAAAGGACACGTGACCTATTTTTAATTTAGGAGGAGGACATATTATGAAAGGCGGGAGTCACCAATTTTTTTGCATGTGGAGGATTTACCGAGTAAGTTTGGATGCACATATTTGAGGAGGAAACAGTCGGAGACTTTAAGATGGATGAATATATAAAACAAAAATAATATTTTGGCACAGGTCACTTTATTTTTTAATGAAATCTATGGATTCGTTTTTTGTTCAATTAATGCATAACAATGATCAAAGAATCTCTAGGACTACAAGCTCTCCTCACTTAACGACCAGGTTTTGTTCCAACGACCAGGGCCCATGTCATTAAAAGAGGAGCCACAAGTAATCAATATTTTAAGCATTCTTGCCTACTGTACTGTATTGTGAGAAAAAAAAAAAGTCTAAAAAAAACCACAAATCTCGGCTCAGGGCATCGGAGACCATTGTGTAACCCGGGAACTTACATTAATCATTTCTTAAAAAAAAAAAAAAAAAAAAAGACCACAGTACTGATCGTATTTCTTTTCTGAATTTTAGTGTACCTGTTGGCTACTGCAATGTCTCATGACCCCATGTACATTATATAGGAAAGTCATGTCGAAATAATGTTATTGTCAATGACTGTAAATTCTATACCTGCCATGTACAGTTTGAACATGTAACATGCCTTTTTTTTTCCTTCAATAAAACTATGTTTAAGGGGGAAAAAAATAAATAAAAAAAAAAAAAACAAATCTCGAGCTCAACAAAAGTTCTTTTAATTTGCATAAGTACAGAACAAATTTAAATTCTGTACTGTACAATACAAATGATGTACAGTACGTTGGTCGGGTGGGGAGAGCTTGTCGTAAGTCCGAGTGGTCATTAAAAGGAGGAGTATCTGTAGTAATTACATTGTTAAATTACAATGTAAAAACATTACCCCAATTTGAATCAACAAAAACGAACAAGGAATTTAACAGATTAACATGTTGGGAGTTGTTTATAAAAGGTGCGGGACACTTATTTCTTTATGTTGCTGGTGTGAGAATACACAGAACAGTGTGGGCAGCACCTATAATTTATAAGTGGTATCATTTAAAGGAGGTCAGGATGATTGCGCAGAGAATATTCAAAGTTTTTTTTCTTCCATTCTATATAATAATAATAAAAAAAAAAAAAAAAAGGGGATTATATTGGGTTTGTGTGCACCATAATTAGTCTGGAGTATTTTTATACTAAAATAAAAAAATGCACAGATATCATGCTGTAAAATTCTACAGGTCCTCTGCAAAGCTGGAGTGCTTTTAGAGTGCAAAAGTAAGGGGAGGGTGCCACAGTGTGGACTGGAGAGGAAATATTACAAACCCATGGCATGTACCTACACTTTACTGTTGAGCCAGTTCAAATTATAATTTTGTTTAAGAAGGTAAAACATTCTATTGTTTTTATAAAAGGATGATGGGTGACAGTACAACAGATAACTGCCATACACGGTACAAGGTGTTACACACGCAAGTTCGGTTTGTACTTTACATGAGGAAATCTGTGCGAATAGAACATGGTAACATTATCATTGCAGATCGCCCGGTAGCCTGTTACCGGCAGAAAATGAAACCGGACGAGTGACAGGAGTCAGGTGAGCAGGTAGAGAAACAAGGAAAAGGGGGGGGGGGGAAAGGGGTGTGGAACAGGTCATAAGACTGCTAAGATTTGAGTAAGCTTAGTATAAGCAGCGATTCTCCTAGGTGGACATAAGACCCCTTTCACATTGGGGCCGCCCGTGCGTTCGCGGTAAAGCGCTGCTCTTTTTAGCCGCGCTTTACCGCCACTAGCGGGACGCTTTTAACCCCCCAAAAAAGGGAAGAAACTTGAGAGAGTAACTCGGAGAGAGATACCCCAGGATCGGACTTCGAAGGCAATGACCGTGGGTAAAAAAAAAAAAAAAAATTATTATAAAAAAGACAAAAGACAGTAGTTGGGAAGAAAAAAAAAAAAAAAAAAAACTGTATACAAGATGGTTTTTGTAGAGATGTGGTCCCTGTGTGCGTCTACGCGTTTCGCCACGAGGCTTCTTCAGGACGAACAGAGATAGCAAGAGAAAACACGCCTTACTATCTGGGAATGACAGGGTATAATATGTATTATCCCTTAATCAAAAAAAGTGCAAACATGCACAAATCCATTGTGATGAACATGGGAGCAATTCACATCTCAAGAGTACCAGGATAGAATTCAGAATGCTTCTTAGAGCAGAAGGTAGCTAGAAATGAGGATCTCGTGACTGCTGTCTCCGGGGACATCCATCTTTGACACCATTCAAGGCCATTACTGCCTGGCCATTATCCTGCTCATATCTGGCTGGATCCATATATGCCTGACTGCAATATTTTGCTAGCCTCGATTTATTTGCTGATGTCCCCACGCAGTCTATCTCTGTATACAGATTATTAGGTTACATTTCCACTGGTGTGCTGAGTCACGAGATCCTCATTTCTAGCTACCTTCTGCTCTAGCATTCTGAATTCTATCCTGGTACTCTTGAGATGTGAATTGCTCCCATGTTCATCACAATAGATTTGTGCATGTTTGCACTTTTTTTGATTAAGGGATAATACATATTATACCCTGTCATTCCCAGATAGTAAGGCGTGTTTTCTCTTGCTATCTCTGTTCATCCTGAAGAAGCCTCACGGCGAAACGCGTAGACGCACACAGGGACCACATCTGTACAAACCATCTTGTATACAGTTTATTTTTTCAACTACTGTAGTTACTGTCTTTTAATAAATTTTTATTTTTGTTTACCCACTGTGTCATTGCCTTCAAAGTCCGATCCTGGGGCATCTCTCTCCGAGTTACTCTCTCACGTTTCTTCAAATATTACTACGGATGTGGCATTGCGAGTGCTTCCCCTTCCCTTATTAATATACATCCCAAAAAAAAAGGGGTTAAACATTCCCGTATTGCAGCTCTTCGGAAGCGCTGCCCATTTATTGCAATGGGCAGGGGTCTTTTGGCAGCGCTGCATACAGCACTTCCAAACCGCCCCAGAAATGTCGCTTGCAGGACTTTTTCTAACGTCCCACAAGCGCACCGCCCGGGTGTGAAAGCACCCATTGCAATGAATGGGAAGAATTTTTCAGGTGCTTTACAGGCTCAATTTCTAGTGCTAAAAACGCCTGAAAACTGCCTCAGTGTGAAAGGGGTCTAAGGCTTCATATACACACGATCGGACTTCTATCGGAGAAATCTGTGGAATTTTGAGTGAAGGGTGTTGGCAGAACTTTTTCAGCCAACATACATGAAACTACGTGGTTTTTCAGCCCTTTAGCGCCACCCTTTGGGCAACTTCTGCTAATGTTGTCTTATGGTTAGCATTGGTTCGGAGCATGCGTACCTCGGATTTTAGTCAGACTGACTTGTGTACACACGATTGGATAATCCGACAAGACATTTGTTGTCGGACATTTTGAGAGCTTGGCGATCCAACATTTGTTGCGGATATGCCGACAATTGTCCGATGGAGCATACAGACATTCGGATTATCCGACAAAACCCTTCCATCACACATTTAGAGTAGGAGAAGTTAAAGTCTAGGGCCCATTCCATTCACTGGAGGCAAGAGTCTTAAAGCGGAGGTTCACCCTAAATATACACATTAGCTTATCCAGATCTATGGAGTACATACAAATGGCTTTTAAAAAAATAAAATAAAAAAAATTGTGGATTTAAATACTGTGAATCAGGAGTATGAGACTTACGGGTATTCCTCCCACGGGAGTGGGCGTATCTTTCCTCTTCCTAAGCGCCCCAGTGTTTGCTGGGAGGTGTTTGCAATGTCTCCTGGGAGCACAGTGTCATGCTTCCCAGGAGACAATTCTCAAACGCCGACCATCGAAATCTCACAGGATTTCACTCGTCGCGTGACTAGCATTCACCGCTTCCTGGAAGTATGGGCTTCACAATGCCCACAAGCAAAATGGCAAATTCCTGCATCGTTTTTTTATAATTTTATTTTTTCTAAGAAAGCACACGGGGTATGATTCAAATCGTCAAACACGTGAGTACTAGGTTGCGAACTGAAACATTCAATGCAATGATATATAAAAGACAAACGGGAAAAAAAAAAAAAAAAAAAAAAAAAAAAAAGGACCGCGGAACCTCCGCTTTAAATGCAGATGTATCCATGAAGGGAACTCCGGGGCTCCAGAGTGCATTATATTGGTCTTTGTCATCGTAGAAGTATCCATCCTCATTGACCCAGTCATTAATCTGTGGGACGGTGGGAGATCTTTCAGACCTGGGGATTATAGCTCGCATAGTAACAATGAAAAAGCAGAGAAGGGTTTTGGCGACTGTGGAATAAGGTTCAGAAGGGATAGCTAATAGTACTAACTGAGGAGAGAGAGTGTTGGGTATGGTTATTCCAATAACCTGGTGGTAAATGTCAAATATTGTGCCCTATAGAGGATGCATGCGTGGGGAGCGCCATCATATACTGTATCTAATAGATTACTCATTGGGGCATTGCCTTACCAGCAGAGAGTCGCTGGGAAAGTGTTCTGCAAGACAGTCGAGCATTAGTATCTGTGGGTCGATATGTTGCAGCTGTAGCTCGGTTTATATCATCATAAAGCGACCGGTTCCATTTAAAAAATACACCTTAGATATAAGCATTTTAGTGGCAGGCTGGATCAGGGCAAATTAACTGACTTGCAACAAACGTACAGCAATCCAACAGTCATTTCTCATGGTTGAGACTGCACCAGGTTACTGCACTTTGCACAACGGTATGATAAACTCTCATTACAGTCTTATGTGGACAAACCACATGTACAACGGCGCCAGGAAAAAAAGGACTACAGCATTTAAAGCGGTTGTATACATGTGAAATGAAAAATGAACAAAGAATATCCCTCTGTAGTGTGTACTTGCCTCTATCTAAAAGCACCTACTGCGATTTCTGCCTGCTCTCATATTCCGCTGTGTTAGAGAAATTAGGTGCATATTTTATATTTATGTCTACTTGCAAAAAATTGCTTAACAGGCCAGTTTTGTTTCATGTAACCCAGAGTTGTTTCGATTCCTTGAAGTTTATGTAAATCACAAGAAAGATTGTTGGCCTCGGCTCTGTTCTTGTGTGAAAGAGGGCGTCTCTCTTCCTTCCAATCAGCTCTCAGATCTCTCCTCACTGAGCTCTGCAGTATGTAACTTCAGCTCTCCGCCCCCTTTTTTTCTGACAAGCTTTAAAAGCTCAGCACTTTGAACGGGTGTAGAGAAAAGACTACAGATAAAACTTATGTAGAAGGATTTGTTTCATCTCCGTGTATCACCTGAGGGCAGTTACTTCACTGGATATATGGAAGGGTTTACAACCACTTTAACCCCTGTGTGTCGGCTCCCTC
Source organism: Rana muscosa (assembly GCA_029206835.1). Classification (NCBI taxonomy): domain Eukaryota; kingdom Metazoa; phylum Chordata; class Amphibia; order Anura; family Ranidae; genus Rana; species Rana muscosa. The sequence goes on along the minus strand of CM055124.1, from coordinate 73,604,188 downwards.
TGACTGATCTTACCCACACCTGACTGACACCAACATTGTGACCCGCAGATCAGCAGAGGACTTTTCTTCAGTACTGCGATTACACGCGATCATGAGAGGTTGTACCCATTATTCATAGCACCAGGTGTTTGTTTTCTATATGCTTATATACCAACAGACATTCCCAGTCCAGTGTTAACCTAAGGTTTGCTGGTTTAGTCAAAGTATTTTTTACTATACAAAAAAAAAGTTTTTTTTTGTTTTTTTTAAATAGGCCCTCCACAACAGTCACATGTTCTCATGCAGACCCTTGGAAAAATGAATTGCCCACCCCAGACAATCCAGGGACATGCCCCGCCCCCCCACACTCCTCAAGCACAAATCAGGTGATTGACAACCTCAGCTGTGCAGGTTTTCCCGAGAGACGGTCCATTCAGGTCTCAGATTACACTCAGCGCTATGATGTGCAATCTCTGACATCAGATCCCTGCCCCCTGGAGCTGGAAAATTATGTCTAAATTCTGCACTTTGGCTCTAGAGAAGAAATGGCTGCAGATAAACAGGTGCAACGTATGTAGGAGGATTTGTTTCACCTCTGTGTATCACCTGAGGCCAGTCACTTAAATAATAGGTATAGTGCAAGGGTTTACAACCACTTTAAGCCTAGGTTCACACTGACTGCAGGAATGAAATCGTGCGAGTTCAGCTGAACGCGCACGATTTCATTCCCGCATGTCATTTCCAACTTCGGGGGGCGATTTCAGACACATCTGTGCGGGTTTCTGCCCAGATATCAATAGAAATCGCACCCCGAAAAAGCCAATAGTACAGAAACTACTTTTGGAAAACGGTGCGGCGTCACACCAATTTGGCATGCAATTTGACATGTCCAATCACATCAATGTGAACCAGGGCTAAATGTCACTTTATACAACTCGTTGTGTAAAGCAGAATTGTTCCATTCTCTTTCAAAGCTTCCCGAGGCGGTTTTATGTTCTGTACGCTCTACTCGCAGGATAGAATATTTTTCTGAAAAACACTGCGATAGTCTTACCCAATACCAGCAGTTCAGCGTAAGCCTCGTTATTCCCCGTCAAATCCTGACCAGAGGTCACGGTGCAATAGTAAACGCCGCTGTCTCCCCATGCTGTCTGATCAATACTGAGATCGGCATCTGAAAATGAACAACAACATTAAGGGAGGCTCACAAAAAGGTAAAGCTGAAAAGTTAAATGCACAGATGAAATCCATACAGTATATCAGAACGGTTTTACCCACCAAAAGGGTAAGTATGTATTTGTATCCATCCAGTTCTGAGATTTACACAGAACTGTCAAAACACAGCTGATCTTTTTTTTCTGCTGAAATTGAAGATGAATTCCAGGCATGGTATCAATGCAACGATGTAGATACAGGGTACCATAGTAGAAAAAAAAATAGCCAGCAACACAAAAGCTTCTTCTTGCAAATTCAGCACAATTGCCAACATGTTGTTTCGGGTAGAGCCTTCATCATAGCTGCTATGAGGAAGGCTTTGGCCGAAACGTGTTAACACTATGCTGGATTGTACATTGCTGTTGTGCTAAATAAAGAAGCTTTTGGGTTGCTGGCTATTTTTTTCTACTATGAACTTTCAGTATACTACACAGCCAGGGCACCAACTCCGCTCACCAATTCTCAACATAGCAGTAGAGCTTGGGCACGTTTCCCTTTGTACCACAATGTATTTACCATACCTGGCCAATACCTATAGAAGCTGCCAACCTCTGTAGTAGACACGGCTACTCCAGCAATTTCAACTTGCTTCCGGGTCCAATGCCGAGCGGTTGACCTAGTGCATTCTGAACACAGGTTGGTCGGTTCGCTCAGCATGGGTGCCATTCAGAGAATGCTTTGCACTTTCCGGAATGCATACAAAGTATTCTCAAAATTGGACGAGCTGGAAAGCATGAAGTCACTGCCCCACCTCCTCCAATCAGAGAACGCTTTGCATTCATTCATAAAATGTAAAGCATTCTCTGAATGGCTCCCATGCCGAGAGGCCGACCACCTGTGTTCACAATGCTTTAGGTCAGCCCGCTTAGCACGAGACCCAGAAGCAAGTGGAGATCATTGGAGTAGTGATGTCTGCTTCAGCGATTTCCGACTTCTAGGGGCATCGGCCAGGCATGGTATAGAACATAGTTACATTGGGCCAAGCTGGACCCATGTAACATTATACCATGCCTCGAATTATTCTTTAGATTGGATCTCCACCCCCCCCCCTCCTTTTATCCCCGCCTACCTGGTTGCAGGTTCTGCACATTTAAAGGGTCAGTTCAGTTTTGTAACATGTTACAGATGCACCAGCCTCTGCACATCCCCCCCCCCCCTCCTTTTCAATGAAGGCCTATGCCTCCTGGGATATTTGACTACAGGACCAGAGGGTACTCACTATGACAAAATCAAAAAAATCAAATTATATATATATATATATATATATATATATATATATATATATATATATATATATATAAAATTTTATACACACACGATATGCGGAGAGGAGGCAACATCTGACTGAGTTTGATGATCCACTTTAAGTGACACCAACAGACAGATCTTATCCCTTCTTCGGCCTGTGACTGGACAGTGAAAGGAGAAGCAACAGACTGATGAGCTCTATTACCCGGCTCTCTCCTACCTGTATATCCCTTTGCTGTACAGGGTTTACAGGTGGCTGATATCTGGTCAAATTCTGGTGCTTACACTGCATTAATTCATACAGAGTTACATTAATTTGGGTATTTTTTTTTTTTATCTTCCTTAAATTGTTACATTTAGAATTTCTATCCAAATTTTGCTACATAACCACAACAAAAGATAAACAAAGCCCAGGGAAAAAAAAAAAAGAAGAAAAAGTCACCTACTGTTGTTAATAGTGATTTTACGCCCCTGGTAGAAGTCACCCAGAGTGACCGTGTTTAATTGCTTGGTGGCCACAATGCGGACTGTACGGGAGCTATCCTGGCATTCCACGTACGGATTGTACCCGGGGTTGGAGGCCTGCAGCTGACTGTTGATCTGGGTGTCCTGGCTGGTTGGGTTGAAAGCATCAGCGATGCGATCCCTGCAGAAGGATTTGTACTTCCAGGTTACGAGGGGAGGCTGCTGAGATGAGGTCTGGTAATTACACTGCAGAACGACCGGCTGGAATAAGACCACCACATTGAAGGGATTCTTCACAGTCACTGTCATTCCACTGATGCATCCTATGGGACAGAAATGAGAACACTTATCAAAAGGAGGAAATGAAAACTGTACAGTTTCCAAAATATAATAAAAAAAAAAAAAAAAAAAAAAAAAAAAAAAAAGGGAGGAGACACATAAAAGGAGATGGGAAGCAAGAGGAGATCTCCCCAAAGTGAAGGCACAGGATACATCTGACCACTGAGACAGGTGACCACATCTATAGATTATCCATCAACACCTTTGCCAATGAAAATAGATTTCCTCTCAATTTCTGGCCCGGTCAGAATACACACCCAGACAAAAATTTAAACCTATAGATGCCGCCGCCCCCCCCCCCCCCCCCATGCCCACACTATGGAAAACTAAAGCACAATTTAGTTTAGTTTTCGTGAAAAGGATGAACAATACATTGGATGCTACTTGGATTACAGCAGCTTTTCTCAACCATTTTAACATGGAGGAACCCTTGCAAAATCTTTCAGGTCTTGGGGAACCTCTGCTAATATGTATTATATCTATACAGCAGCCATTCTCAACCAGGGTTCCTCCCTCCAGAATATGCTTGTGGTCCCCTGACCTGTAGCAGATTGAACTAGCCAGCAACATGGGACATTCTTTCCACTGACCACCAAAAAAATAAAATAAAGGGACACTTTTTCCCCCCCAATGACCAGGAATCATTTTTAGCAGCAAGCATTCAAAAGTTGAGGGTTCCTCTTGGGTAAAAATATTGGAAAAGGCCACCTTATAGCGCATAAGGGAGAACAGTGGGCTGAGATATATTAGATAAAAAACGAAAGGAATGTGAAATACTTAGCTTAGTTGACATCCAGTACTGCTTTATACAGTAAAATAAAAAAACGAGAACAGATAATCCCAACAACCAGAGAGAAAAGCAGACAGTGAAAATTGTAGTGTTCCCTCACACTCTTATGTAGTGGAAGTGGCGGTCAGTGGGAAAGAATGCCCCTCACACTACTGGCGGCCAGTGGGAAAGAATGCCCCTCACACTACTGGCGGGCAGTGGGAAAAATGTCCCCTTACATTACTGGCGGTCAGTGGGAAAAATGCCCCCTTACATTGGCGGTCAGTGGGAAAAATGCCCCCTTACATTGGCGGTCAGTGGGAAAAATGTCCCCTTACATTGGCGGTCAGTGGGAAAAATGTCCCCTTACATTGGCGGTCAGTGGGAAAAATGCCCCCTTACATTGGCGGTCAGTGGGAAAAATGCCCCCTTACATTGGCGGTCAGTGGGAAAAATGCCCCCTTACATTGGCGGTCAGTGGGAAAAATGTCCCCTTACACTGGTGATCAGCGGGACGAATGCCCGCCTTACAGACAGCGACTACATTCATTGGGGTCACTACTTTATTATCTGCGAGTCGGAAATTGATCACTGCTGAAGAAACCCCTGGCAACCTCTTGAGGAACCTCTCATTTTTCACATCAACTTGGTTGAAAAGGGATGGATTTTACACTTCTATTAAAGCGGTTGTATAGTCTTTTTTTTTTACTTTTACCTACAGGTAAGCCTTATCTCCTAAACCTACAGGGTTTAGGAGATATTTGCAAAAAAAGACATGCACCGATGTCTACGGCGCATGCGCGCCGTAAACAACGGTGCATTCACAGGGTTAATCCCATTCAGAATTCCGGCGCTGCCAGAATAGAAAGCTCCAGCGTGCATGCGCGGAGTGACGTCTTGCTGCTCCGGCCAATCACAGCGCCGGAGCGGCGATACCCGGAAGTAACCTTCCGGGTATCTGAGGAGCGATGGCTGCGGCCGGAGCGGGGGACGAGGATGGCTTTGGGGGTCCCGATCTAAGGTAAGTGATTCATAATGAGCTAGTATGCTAGTCATACTAGCTCATTATGGCTTTTTCTTGCAGGCGATTAAAAAAAAAAAAAAAGAAGGTGTCTGGGTTTACAACCGCTTTAAGCACTATAGTTGCAATACAGAAGAGCTGTCAGCAGGTGGCACTGCAGTTCAGGTGATTCCAGGGAAGAAGGCGGACCCCCAGGTGTCATATTGTTGTTTCACTCTCTATGAGCTCACATCCTGCCCTCCTGAAGAGTTCTTATTCACCCCCTGGGCCATTCTCAGTGCTGATCAAACCGCAAAATACCCGTCAGGGTGATACAATGAGTAATAAGGGGATGTGATAAAGATTTCACATGTTTACACAGCGAGACCTATTGTACAGCTGCAAGCTTTGGACACATTGTATCTGGATCATAAACGAGGAAGACACACTGTACATGTCACAATGCAAGGGAAACGTTAACTTTGTTGCAACTTTATATATGAAATCTCACATAATTCTGCTCAGAGTTTTATTTACACATCCAATGGATGTACAGCGAGAGGCACAGAGTCCGACTTTGAAATCATACGCACAATTTCCGGTGCGACTTGGAAGACCTCTGTGTGACTTCATGCACAGAAGTCAATGCAAGTCGCACCTGAACTTGCAAAAAAGTACTGCAGGAACTACTTTCAAAAATCGCTGCGGCGCCGATGAAGTGACCGCTTCCATTGCGGACCACAGGGTGAGACTTGTCATGCGATTTGAACGCTAACCCATAGCAAATATGTAAAGACTTCTACGTTTGGGGTGCCACTTGTCATGCGACTGGCGTCCAAAGTCACATGACAAACTGCTCAAATGGGCAGCATGAAAGCCAGTCAGTCCACTGGCATTTTCAGAAGACTGGCAGCAATGTAAGATCATGAATAAGAAGAAGGGGGCCCCCAAAAGAATGAGCGAGGAGGGGGGCCCCCACCCCGTAAGAAAGCGAGGAGGGGGGCCCCCACCCCGTAAGAAAGAGTGAAGGGGGGCCCCCACCCCGTAAGAAAGAGTGAAGGGGGGCCCCCACCCCGTAAGAAAGAGTGAAGGGGGGCCCCCACCCCGTAAGAAAGAGTGAAGGGGGGCCCCCACCCCGTAAGAAAGAGTGAAGGGGGGCCCCCACCCCGTAAGAAAGAGTGAAGAGGGGCCCCCACCCCGTAAGAAAGAGTGAAGAGGGGCCCCCACCCCGTAAGAAAGAGTGAAGAGGGGCCCCCACCCCGTAAGAAAGAGTGAAGAGGGGCCCCCACCCCGTAAGAAAGAGTGAAGAGGGGCCCCCACCCCGTAAGAAAGAGTGAAGAGGGGCCCCCACCCCGTAAGAAAGAGTGAAGAGGGGCCCCCCCCCGTAAGAAAGAGTGAAGAGGGGCCCCCCCCCCCGTAAGAAAGAGTGAAGAGGGCCCCCCCCCCCCGTAAGAAAGAGCGAAGAGGGGCCCCCACCCCGTAAGAAAGAGCGAAGAGGGGCCCCCACCCCGTAAGAAAGAGTGAAGAGGGGCCCCCACCCCGTAAGAAAGAGTGAAGAGGGGCCCCCACCCCGTAAGAAAGAGTGAAGAGGGGCCCCCACCCCGTAAGAAAGAGTGAAGAGGCCCCCCCCGTAAGAATGAGTGAAGAGGGGCCCCCCCCCGTAAGAATGAGTGAAGAGGGGGGCCGGCCGTAAGAATGAGTGAAGAGGGGCCCCCCCCGTAAGAATGAGTGAAGAGGGGCCCCCCCGTAAGAATGAGTGAAGAGGGGCCCCCCCGTAAGAATGAGTGAAGAGGGGCCCCCCCCGTAAGAATGAGTGAAGAGGGCCCCCCCCGTAAGAATGAGTGAAGAGGGCCCCCCCCGTAAGAATGAGTGAAGAGGGGGCCCCCCGTAAGAATGAGTGAAGAGGGGGCCCCCCGTAAGAATGAGTGAGGATGGGGGGCCCCCCCTGTAAGAATGAGTGAGGATGGGGGGCCCCCCCTGTAAGAATGAGTGAGGATGGGGGCCCCCCCCTGTAAGAATGAGTGAGGATGGGGGCCCCCCCCTGTAAGAATGAGTGAGGATGGGGGCCCCCCCCCTGTAAGAATGAGTGAGGATGGGGGCCCCCCCCCTGTAAGAATGAGTGAGGATGGGGGGCCCCCCCTGTAAGAATGAGGGGCCCCCCCTGTAAGAATGAGTGAGGATGGGGGCCCCCCCTGTAAGAATGAGTGAGGATGGGGGCCCCCCCTGTAAGAATGAGTGAGGATGGGGGGCCCCCCCTGTAAGAATGAGTGAGGATTGGGGGCCCCCCCTGTAAGAATGAGTGAGGAAGGGGGCCCCCTGTATATCCAATGACAGGGGTTTCATTTTGAAGCAGTGAATACCTGAGGATGGGAGAGGGGGAATCTCACTTCCTGTATTAGAGACACAAAAGAGGAAGTGAGAGAAAATCCCCTCTTAGTTGTCATGGAAACCGTTGTCCCCACTGGAGGACCGCCCCCAATCCCCCCTCTAATCCTGAGAGGAATGTTGTATTTCCCCTCACCCACACTAGTAAACACCCTCCAGGAGCTCCGCCTGTTCCTGAGGCCCCGGTGGGGGGTGGAGGGGGTATGAAAGTTGTGTATGAAGTCTCCCGAGTCCCCGCACTCACCTGCCATGTAGAACACACACAGGACGGTCACCCAGCCCCTCTCCGCCGCCATCTCTCCTCTCCTCTCCTCCTCCTCCTCAGGTCACTCCGCCAGGTGCGCCCAAAACTCCCCGCGCGTCCTCGTGCGCGCTCACACTGTACGGACCCCGCCCTCTCACAGTGCACGCCCCCTTCCGGCCACCTGCGGCGCCCCTGTGTAACCCCTTCACCTCCGCTCTGCAGCCTCAGCCCCTCCCCGACCAATCACAGGTGCCGGAGGTCACATGACCTGGAAAGTTCTATACAAATCTACCTGAAGGGACACGCCCCTTTCACCCGTGGTACATGTACACCCCCTCCCCCCCTCCATGGGTCACATTTCCACCTGTAGTTCCGGTTTATTCAACAACTTTGTCCTTATTCATAGTATTCAAAACTTTACTTTTATTTTGTAGAGTGTAAGGGAGGGATATAACTGTCAGATCCTTTGTCACTTGTGTCCCATTGGGGAGATTTCCCTTCACTTCCTGTTCCATAGCCAAACAGGAAGTGAGAGGGAATCTCTGCGAAGTAAGTTGTCACCAGAATTAGTGTCCCCATAGGAAGATTTCCCCTCTATTCCTCTTCTGGTGACAACCCATAATTTGGAATTTTCTTCCACTGGCTGTGATAATGGTAATCAGGACAATGAGAGAGGATAAATCTCCCTGACAGGGATGCAGACAGCAATAAGAACCTGACAGGGGGTCTAACCCCGCTCCACTCTATCCAACATTAAAATGAGTTACATTGTTCCCAGCTATATTCAAGGACCACAGAACCCCTCCCTCTATGCTATCAGTTACTTTGAATTTACATGGACTACCAAACCCCCCCTCCCCCTTACCATTCCATATTGTTACCAATTACATTGTTCCCAGCTATCCCCATAGACTACAGAACCCCTCCCCCATGTTATTAGTTATAGTGTTCCCAGTTCTCTCTGTGGACTACAGAACCTCTCCTACCACACCATCAATTCCATTGTTTCTAGCTATTATGATGGACTACAGAACCCCTCCCCCGTGTTATCAGTCACAGCATTTCCAGCTAAATCTGAGGTCTACGGAACTCCTTCCTCGTGTTATCAGTTACATTGTTTCCAGGCTCTCTCTTTGGATTACAGAACCCCTCCTCCATGCTATCAGTTATCAGTTACATGATGTTGGTGTATAGGTGGATGGATCGATGGATGGACGGACTGATGGACAGACAAGTGGATGGGTGAATGGGCAGATGGACTGAGGGGTGGATGGATGGACTGAGGGGTGGATGGATGGACTGAGGGGTGGATGGACTGAGGGGTGGATGGATGGACTGAGGGGTGGATGGATGGACTGAGGGGTGGATGGATGGACTGAGGGGTGGATGGACTGAGGGGTGGATGGACTGAGGGGTGGATGGATGGACTGAGGGGTGGATGGACTGAGGGGTGGATGGATGGACTGAGGGGTGGATGGACTGAGGGGTGGATGGATGGACTGAGGGATGGATGGACTGAGGGGTGGATGGACTGAGGGGTGGATGGATGGACTGAGGGGTGGATGGATGGACTGAGGGGTGGATGGACTGAGGGGTGGATGGATGGACTGAGGGGTGGATGGATGGACTGAGGGGTGGATGGACTGAGGGGTGGATGGATGGACTGAGGGGTGGATGGACTGAGGGGTGGATGGACTGAGGGGTGGATGGATGGACTGAGGGGTGGATGGATGGACTGAGGGGTGGATGGACTGAGGGGTGGATGGATGGACTGAGGGGTGGATGGACTGAGGGGTGGATGGATGGACTGAGGGGTGGATGGACTGAGGGGTGGATGGATGGACTGAGGGATGGATGGACTGAGGGGTGGATGGACTGAGGGGTGGATGGATGGACTGAGGGGTGGATGGATGGACTGAGGGGTGGATGGACTGAGGGGTGGATGGATGGACTGAGGGGTGGATGGATGGACTGAGGGGTGGATGGACTGAGGGGTGGATGGATGGACTGAGGGGTGGATGGATGGACTGAGGGGTGGATGGACTGAGGGGTGGATGGATGGACTGAGGGGTGGATGGACTGAGGGGTGGATGGATGGACTGAGGGGTGGATGGACTGAGGGGTGGATGGATGGACTGAGGGATGGATGGACTGAGGGGTGGATGGACTGAGGGGTGGATGGATGGACTGAGGGGTGGATGGACTGAGGGGTGGATGGATGGACTGAGGGGTGGATGGATGGACGGACACATGGATGCAATGAAATTGGGTGGATTGATGCATACAGGGAGGGGTGTATGGATGGGCGGACACATGGACAGACTGGTACCTGGACTGATGCATATGTGGGAAGAGAGATGGATGAAAGGATGAACGGATGGAAGGAAAAGTGGATGGATGTACAGACAGACCGATGGACTTAGGGATGGATGGATGGACAGACAGACCGATGGACTGAGGGATGGATGGACAGACAGACCGATGGACTTAGGGATGGATGGATGGACAGACAGACCGATGGACTGAGGGATGGATGGATGGATGGATGGACAGACAGACCGATGGACTGAGGGATGGATGGACAGACAGACCGATGGCCTTAGGGATGGATGGATGGACAGACAGACTGATGGACTGAGGGATGGATGGACAGACAGACCGATGGACTGAGGGATGGACGGACAGACAGACTGATGGACTGAGGGATGGATGGATGGACAGACAGACCGATGGACTGAGGGATGGACGGACAGACAGACTGATGGACTGAGGGATGGATGGACAGACAGACCAATGGACTGAGGGATGGATGGACAGACAGACTGATGGACTGAGGGATGGATGGATGGATGGATGGACAGACAGACCGATGGACTGAGGGATGGATGGACAGACAGACCGATGGACTGAGGGATGGATGGATGGACAGACAGACCGATGGACTGAGGGATGGATGGACAGACAGACTGATGGACTGAGGGATGGATAGATGGATGGATGGACAGACAGACTGATGGACTGAGGGATGGGTGGACAGACAGACCGATGGACTGAGGGATGGATGGATGGATGGACAGACAGACCGATGGACTGAGGGATGGATGGACAGACAGACTGATGGACTGAGGGATGGATGGACAGACAGACCGATGGACTGAGGGATGGATGGATGGACAGACAGACCGATGGACTGAGGGATGGATGGACAGACAGACTGATGGACTTAGGGATGGATGGATGGACAGACAGACCGATGGACTGAGGGATGGATGGACAGACAGACTGATGGACTTAGGGATGGATGGATGGACAGACAGACCGATGGACTGAGGGATGGACGGACAGACAGACTGATGGACTGAGGGATGGATGGACAGACCATCCGATGGACTGAGGGATGGATGGACAGACAGACTGATGGACTGAGGGATGGATGGATGGACAGACAGACTGATGGACTGAGGGATGGATGGACAGACAGACCGATGGACTGAGGGATGGATGGACAGACAGACTGATGGACTTAGGGATGGATGGATGGACAGACAGACCGATGGACTGAGGGATGGACGGACAGACAGACTGATGGACTGAGGGATGGATGGACAGACAGACCGATGAACTGAGGGATGGATGGACAGACAGACTGATGGACTGAGGGATGGATGGATGGACAGACAGACCGATGGACTGAGGGATGGATGGACAGACAGACTGATGGACTGAGGGATGGATGGATGGATGGATGGATGGACAGACAGACCGATGGACTGAGGGATGGATGGATAGACAGACCGATGGACTGAGGGATGGATAGATGGATGGACAGACAGACAGACCGATGGACTGAGGGTTGGATGGACAGACAGACTGATGGACTGAGGGATGGATGGATGGACAGGAAGACCGATGGACTGAGGGATGGATGGATTACCAGACAGACCTTTGGACTGAGGGATGGATGGATGGACAGACAGACCGATGTACTGAGAGATAGATGGACAGACAGACTGATGGACTGAGGGATGGATGGACAGACAGACCGATGGACTGAGGGATGGATGGACAGACAGACCGATGGACTGAGGGATGGATGGATGGACAGAAAGACCGATGGACTGAGGGATGGATGGACAGACAGACTGATGGACTGAGGGATGGATAGATGAATGGACAGACAGACAGACAGACCGATGGACTGAGGGTTGGATGGACAGACAGACTGATGGACTGAGGGATGGATGGATGGACAGGAAGACCGATGGACTGAGGGATGGATGGATTACCAGACAGACCTTTGGACTGAGGGATGGATGGATGGACAGACAGACCGATGGACTGAGAGATAGATGGACAGACAGACTGATGGACTGAGGGATGGATGGACAGACAGACCGATGGACTGAGGGATGGATGGATGGACAGACAGACTGATGGACTGAGAGATAGATGGACAGACAGACTGATGGACTGAGGGATGGATGGACAGACAGACCGATGGACTGAGGGATGGATGGATGGACAGAAAGACTGATGGACTGAGGGATGGATGGACAGACAGACCGATGGACTGAGGGATGGATGGATGGACAGAAAGACTGATGGACTGAGGGATGGATGGATGAAAGGATAGGTGGGTAGGTGGATGGACAGATGAATGAAAGGATGGACAGACACATGGATGGACTGACAGGCTGATGTATAGGTGGATGGGTGGACGAATGGATAGGTGGGTGGATTGATTAATTGATGGACAGATGTACAGACAAATGGATGGATGGATGGATGGATGGATGGACGGACTGATGGACTGAGGGGTGGATGGATGGACTGATGGGCTGAGGGGTGGGTTGATGGATGGATGGACTGAGGGATGGATGGATGAACTGAGGGATGTATGGATGGACTGAGGGGTGCATGGATGGATGAATGCATGGACTGAGGGGTGGATGGATGGATGGACTGAGGGGTGGATGGATGGGTGGATGGATGGATGGATGGACTGAGGGGTAGATGGATGGATGGATAGACTGAGGGGTGGACGGATGGATGGACTGAGGGGTGGATGGATGGATGGATAGACTGAGGGGTGGACGGATGAATGGACTGAGGGGTGGATGGATAGATGAATTAATGGACAAGTGTATGGATGGAAGGACACACGGATGGAATGACAGGTGGGTGGATTGATGCATAGATAGATGGGTGGATGAATGGATGGAAGGATCAGTGGATGGACGGACAGACAAAATGATGCCCTGAGTGGTGGATGGATGGATGGATGAATGAAAGTTTGGGTGGATGGATGGACGGGCAGACGGATGGACTGACAGGTGGATGGATTGATGTCTAGGTGGATGAATGGTTGGACAGATGGACAGACTGATGGACTGAGGGGTGAATGGATGGATGAATGGAAAGAAGGGTGTATGGACGGACACACGGATGGATCAACAGGGGGTGGACTACAGTTATGTATAGGTGGATGAATAGATCAATGGATGGACAGATGTACAGATAAGTGGATGGATGGAGATACTGATGGGTGGATGGATGAATGGAAAGACGGATGGACAGACACATGGCTTCTATATTGTAATCTCTAACAAGCCGGGCCCTCTGATCCCTCCTGTATTGATTTGTATTGTAATTGTAATGTCTGCCCTCATGTTGTAAAGCGCTGCACAAACTGTTGGCACTATATAAATCCTGTATAATAATAATAATACTAATAATACTAATAATAATGGATGGATCGATGGGTGGGTGGATTGTTGCGTGGATGGATGGATTTATGGATGGATGGATGGACGGACAGGTAGATGGATGGATGGATTTCTGAATGGATGGACGGACAGGTAGATGGATGGATGGATTTATGGATGGATGGATGGACGGACAGGTAGATGGATGGATGGATTTACGGATGGATGGACGGACAGGTAGATGGATGGATGGATTTATGGATGGATGGATGGACGGACAGGTAGATGGATGGATGGATTTATGGATGGATGGACGGACAGGTAGATGGATGGATGGATGGACGGACAGATAGATGGATGGATGGATTTATGGATGGATGGATGGACGGACAGGTAGATGGATGGATGGATTTATGGATGGATGGATGGACAGACAGGTAGATGGATGGATGGATTTATGGATGGATGGATGGACGGACAGGTAGATGGATGGATGGATGGACGGACAGATAGATGGATGGATGGATGGATTTATGGATGGATGGATGGACGGACAGGTAGATGGATGGATGGATTTATGGATGGATGGATGGACGGACAGGTAGATGGATGGATGGATTTATGGATGGATGGATGGACGGACAGGTAGATGGATGGATGGTTTTATGGATGGATAGATGGACGGACAGGTAGATGGATGGATGGATTTATGGATGGATGGATGGACGGACAGGTAGATGGATGGATGGATTTATGGATGGATGGATGGACGGACAGGTAGATGGATGGATGGATTTATGGATGGATGGATGGACAGATAGATGGATGCACACAAGAAAATGTTTAGAAAGTTCCCTCATGCCCCCCCTCCCCCCATCTCAGTGTTGGGGTTCTCTGCACTGAGCACACATCACTTGATTATAAATGGCCCCCCAATACACAAAGTCTGCATTACAGAGCACCATAACGCAGGAAGACGCATCGCCAGGCGTTGTAGTGCACCGTGTCAGAATAAAGGGTCAGCTCTGGTTTTTGCGGCATCAGCAGCACATTCATAACAAATATGCTGCCTTAACACAACATATGGTAACGCACAGCATAACATGTGTGGGGGACCCACCGCAGAGCATCCCAAAGTAATGAGGAGGTCCTCCATGTAGTCCAGTATTCCTCTAATCTCCGGCCAGTTGGGATCTCTGACAATACACCGTGTGAGATATTTTGCACACATGTCCGGCTGGTCCCATCTGTATCTGTCACTGCTGGGGACATGTCACGTATATGGTGTCCCCGAAACAAAGAAGGAGATTATCTGAGCCTGTGAGTCACAAACATTACTCATTGTTAGGACGATGCAGCGAGCACATCATCAATGTATAATCCCAGTCCCCCTTCACAAGGAGCCCTTGTCCCTTCCTACATACAGGCATCTGAAGAGGATCTGATGACATCTCCAGGGGGGTCTTCAAGTCACAGGCCAGCTAGAGTCTTCTCTCCACATACAGGGTCTTCTCTCCACATACAGGGTCTTCTCTCCACATACAGGGTCTTCTATCTGCATACAGGGTCTTCTATCTGCATACAGGGTCTTCTATCCCACATACAGGGTCTTCTATCCCACATACAGGGTCTTCTATCCCACATACAGGGTCTTCTCTCCACATACAGGGTCTTCTCTCCACATACAGGGTCTTCTCTCCACATACAGGGTCTTCTATCTGCATACAGGGTCTTCTATCTGCATACAGGGTCTTCTATCCCACATACAGGGTCTTCTATCCCACATACAGGGTCTTCTATCCCACATACAGGGTCTTCTCTCCGCATACAGGGTCTTCTCTCCGCATACAGGGTCTTCTATCCCCATACAGGGTCTTCTATCCTCATACAGGGTCTTCTATCCCACATACAGGGTCTTCTATCCCACATACAGGGTCTTCTATCCCACATACAGGGTCTTCTATCCACATACAGGGTCTTCTATTCACATACAGGGTCTTCTATCCTTATACAGGGTCTTCTCTCCGCATACAGGGTCTTCTATCCCACATACAGGGTCTTCTCTCCACATACAGGGTCTTCTCTCCACATACAGGGTCTTCTCTCCACATACAGGGTCTTCTATCCACATACAGGGTCTTCTATCCTTATACAGGGTCTTCTCTCCGCATACAGGGTCTTCTCTCCACATACAGGGTCTTCTATTTGCATAAATGGTCTTCTATCCGCATACAGGGTCTTCTATCCGCATACAGGGTCTTCTCTCTGCATACAGGGTCTTCTATCCCACATACAGGGTCTTCTATCCCACATACAGGGTCTTCTATCCCACATACAGGGTCTTCTATCCCCATACAGGGTCTTCTCTCTGGATACAGGGTCTTCTCTCTGCATACAGGGTCTTCTCTCCGCATACAGGGTCTTCTATCCGCATACAGGGTCTTCTATCCGCATACAGGGTCTTCTCTCTGCATACAGGGTCCTCTCTCCGCATACAGGGTCTTCTATCCCACATACAGGGTCTTCTATCCCACATACAGGGTCTTCTATCCCCATACAGGGTCTTCTCTCTGCATACAGGGTCTTCTCTCCGCATACAGGGTCTTCTCTCCGCATACAGGGTCTTCTCTCCGCATACAGGGTCTTCTATCCGCATACAGGGTCTTCTATCCGCATACAGGGTCTTCTCTCTGCATACAGGGTCCTCTCTCCGCATACAGGGTCTTCTATCCCACATACAGGGTCTTCTATCCCACATACAGGGTCTTCTATCCCCATACAGGGTCTTCTCTCTGCATACAGGGTCTTCTCTCCGCATACAGGGTCTTCTCTCCGCATACAGGGTCTTCTATCCGCATACAGGGTCTTCTATCCGCATACAGGGTCTTCTATCCGCATACAGGGTCTTCTATCCACATACAGGGTCTTCTCTCCGCATACAGGGTCTTCTCTCCGCATACAGGGTCTTCTCTCCACATACAGGGTCTTCTCTCCACATACAGGGTCTTCTATTTGCATAAATGGTCTTCTATCCGCATACAGGGTCTTCTATCCGCATACAGGGTCTTCTCTCTGCATAC
Organism: Rana muscosa; assembly: GCA_029206835.1. Taxonomy (NCBI): domain Eukaryota; kingdom Metazoa; phylum Chordata; class Amphibia; order Anura; family Ranidae; genus Rana; species Rana muscosa. Next base: position 73,587,759 of record CM055124.1, on the reverse strand, counting down.
AGGGTCTTCTATCCCACATACAGGGTCTTCTATCCCACATACAGGGTCTTCTATCCCACATACAGGGTCTTCTATCCCCATACAGGGTCTTCTCTCTGCATACAGGGTCTTCTCTCTGCATACAGGGTCTTCTCTCCGCATACAGGGTCTTCTATCCACATACAGGGTCTTCTATCCGCATACAGGGTCTTCTATCCGCATACAGGGTCTTCTATCCACATACAGGGTCTTCTATCCTTATACAGGGTCTTCTCTCCGCATACAGGGTCTTCTCTCCACATACAGGGTCTTCTCTCCACATACAGGGTCTTCTATTTGCATAAATGGTCTTCTATCCGCATACAGGGTCTTCTATCCGCATACAGGGTCTTCTCTCTGCATACAGGGTCTTCTATCCCACATACAGGGTCTTCTATCCCACATACAGGGTCTTCTATCCCACATACAGGGTCTTCTATCCCCATACAGGGTCTTCTCTCCGCATACAGGGTCTTCTCTCTGCATACAGGGTCCTCTCTCCGCATACAGGGTCTTCTATCCCACATACAGGGTCTTCTATCCCCATACAGGGTCTTCTCTCTGCATACAGGGTCTTCTCTCCGCATACAGGGTCTTCTCTCCGCATACAGGGTCTTCTATCCGCATACAGGGTCTTCTATCCGCATACAGGGTCTTCTATCCGCATACAGGGTCTTCTATCCACATACATGGTCTTCTATCCGCATACAGGGTCTTCTCTCCGCATACAGGGTCTTCTCTCCGCATACAGGGTCTTCTCTCCGCACTGATGAAAGGGGGAATCTGATGGAGACACGTTTGTATTGAGGATTCTAATAGGGGCCTTGCTGTAAGGGGGACATTGATGCGATCCCTTTATAAGCGGGACTCTGGTGGGGTCCCTGGTGCAAGGGGGACTCTGATGGGGACACTGATGTAAGGGGGACTCTAAAGAAGACCATAGGTGTGCGCAGCCTTTGGCATTAGGGTGTGCACCCCAAAGCTCAAACACACCCTAATAATCACTCACGATGTTCATTCAGGAAGGCAAGGGGCCGGTAAATGGCATATTTACTGGCCCCTTCCCCTACTCATCCTAAAACATCCACAGCAACAACCGGTGGGAGAGGGGGGAAGCCGGCAGTGCTGTGGGGGGATGGAGGGGGAGCCAGGTCAGTAGAGGGAATCTGTTCTGCACAGGGTGATTAGGGTGTGCCTGGGCACACCTGGCACACCCTGTGCGCACACGCCTATGAAGAGGACCCTGATGTAAGGGGGAATCTGATGAGGACCCTGATGTAAGTAAGGGGGACTCTGATGGGGACCCTGATGTAAGGGGGACTCTGATGGGGACCCTGATGTAAGGGGGAATTTTGATAGGGACCCTGATGTAAGGGGGACTCTAATGTAAGGAGGACTCTGATGTAAGGGGGTCTCTGATGCAAGGTGGCTTTGATGGGGACCGACTCTGATTTGGGGAGGGGGAGGTCTCAAGTTTATTTGAAATTTCTTTGCTTTGTGTTAGTGAAGTTTATTCTCTGTTGTTATAAATCATATCTTGATGTTTACAAAACAACTCAGATTAAAACGTATTCATTTATTTATATTTGATTTGTTGATTTATAAAACAGATTATTTTTTTGGGCCCGGGAATATTTGTAAAATACACGATGTGGCCGACAAACAGAAATCTTCGCAGACCCGTCTTCCTGTTCTGCGTTAAAAAACAAAATGTAAAAAACTGTGAATCTGTGTTCGCCTGATTGGTCGCTCTTCCTGCTCCTCACACCTCACCCTTCCTCTGATCACTCCATCAATAAAACATAATCAATGACCAGTGAGATCAGAGAGGGAATGTCACATCGCCTGGGTCCAGGTGGAAATCCTAATCTATAGAAAGTTTTATATCTCACACATCTGATTAACCCCTTCCAGGCCGGGAACCCCCGAAGCCTCCATGGATCCAGTGTGGGCTCAACAATGGCCTGTTTGTCATGGAGGCCCCGGGGCTCGGTCCACCGGGACCATCTGAGTGCTCTGTGGGCTATTTGTCCTTTGTCCCCCCCCCCCCCCCCGGAGGGTGGTATCACTTGGTACTGTTAGTGTGTGCACCAGGAATGACACACACAGCATCGCCGCATTCATCCCAGAGGAGATGACAAGCCTTCCTGCCTGAACTTTAGTAAGTGTTTAGGATAAAATAAACTATTTTGGGGAGATTCAATTTTTTTAAATTATTTTTTTATGACATGCCAGTGATATAAATGTGTATAGTGCCGCAGGAGGGGGGGGGGGGATTGTGTTGGAGAGCAAAAGTAGAGATCAATTATTATTTTGGCAGATTTGAACAGCTGTGGGGGATATTAAATCATGTATTATAATAATTATTATTATTATTATTATTATCATCATCATGATTATTGTTATCATAGATGGCGTACAAAAATGTAAATGTGCTCCAATAGCAGTTTCCTGAGACACAAAATTGTATGGATGTATTATGTATGGACTTGGTCCTTTGACAATCTCCAGGTATTATTAATAATTTTTCAAATATGATACAAAATACATATATATATGAGGGTTCTTCATAAAGTTTCCACACTTTTTTAAACTCTATAATATATATATATATAAAAGTGCAGAAACTTTTTTAAGACCCCTCTTGTATATATATATATTTTTCCCCATATATATTTGTATTTTTTTAAAACCTTTTATTAGTTTGTATTAGTGTTTTATTTTTTGCCAAAAGCAATTTTTTCACATGTCTCATCTAAAACAAGAGTTTTGTAAAAAAAAAAAAAAAAAAAAAAAAAAAAAATGTAGGATCTTTTCTTTTACATTTTGGCTTCATCCTGCTTTTTGTTTGGTAATCAAAAATTGAAAATCAATGTGCTATATATATATATATATATATATATTTAATTTAATTTTTTAAAAACTTTTTATCACTAATGCCCTGTACACACGATCGGAGTATCCGATGGTCTAAAATCCAATGGAATTTTTCATCGGAATTCCGTTCAAGCTGTTTTACATACACAAAGTCAGACTAAATTCCGACTGTCCAAAACGCGGTGACGTAAAAAACTCCGACGAGCCGAGAAAAATTAAGTTCAATGCTTCCGAGCATGCGTCGAATTGATTCTGAGCATGCGTGGGTTTTTTCTCCGTCGGAGTTCCACACAGACGATAGGAATTTCCTATCGTTTTTTTTTTCCATCGGAAAATGTTCTATTTCTAAACACCAATGGAAAAAAGTCAGATGGGGCCCACACACGATCGGAATTTCCGATGAAACAAGTCCATCTGACTTTTTTAATCGGAAATTCCTGATCGTGTGTACAAGGCATTAGTTTTTATTGGTGTTTTATTTTAGATAAGGGATGTTGTCGCTGAAAGCAGTTCTTTCACCTGTCACATGTAAAGTAAAATCACGGTTTGTAGGATTTGCTTTTACATTTTGGCCTCATCTTGCCATTGTTGAGTAATCAGAAATGGGAAATCATTGTGCAACACTGTATATATACACAGGTATATACTGTGTTTATATATAGATATATATCTATATATATATATATATATATATGTATATAGAGAGAGAGAGAGAAAGAGAGAGAGATATAGGTAGATAGATAGATAGATATATTTATACTGTATATACATTTTCTTTACTTTATTTATTTTAGTGGTTTTTAATATACAGTAGTACCTTGGATTACGAGCATAATCCGTTCCAGAAGCATGCTTGTAATCCAAAAGCACTCGTATATCAAAGTGAGTTTCCCCATAAGAATCAATGGAAACTCAGATAATTAGTTCCAGTGTCACTGCTAGTGTATGCAGTACCACATGTGGCCAGAGGTGGGGGGGTACCGGAGACACTCGGAAACACTCTGAGACGCTAGGAGACACTTGGAAATGGAGTGTTTCCGAGTGTCTCCGAACGGCTCCGAGTGTTTTAGAGCGTCACCGTCACTTCTGCACCTCTGGCCACATGCAGTACTGCACACCCCAGAGGCTTGAATCCATCTCGTCTTGCAAGAAAAAGCTGGAAAATCGAGTCAGGATTTAAAAAAAAAAAAACAGCTCATATTGCGAAACGCTCGTAAACCGCGTTACTCGCAATCCGAGTTTTACTGTAGATATATTACTTTGTTTTTATTACTGTTCTATTTTAGTCGTAGGGTCGTAGGATTTGCTTTTACACAATTGTAGAATTTGCTTTTACATTTAGGCCTCATCTTGCCGTTGTTAAGTAGTGAAAAATCAATGTGCATACTGCTGTAATGTCCAGCTCTGTATGGATGGAGATGGAAGCTCTGGACGCTGCCAATAATGATTCACAAAATACATACACAGTGGGGCAAAAAAGTATTTAGTCAGCCACCAATTGTGCAAGTTCTCCCACTTAAAAAGATGAGAGAGGCCTGTAATTGTCATCATAGGTAAACCTCAACTATGAGAGATAAAAGGTGGAAACAAATCCAGACAATCACATTGTATGATTTGGAAAGAATTTATTTTAAAATTATGGTGGAAAATAAGTATTTGGTCAATATAAAAGTTGATCTCAATACTTTGTTATATATCCTTTGTTGGCAATGGCAGAGGTCAAACGTTTTCTGTAAGTCTTCACAAGGTTGTCACAAACTGTTGCTGGTATGTTGGCCCATTCCTCCATGCAGATCTCCTCTAGAGCAGTGATGTTTTGGGGCTGTCGTTGGGCAACACAGACTTTCAACTCCCTCCAAAGGTTTTCTATGGGGTTGAGATCTGGAGACTGGCTAGGCCACTCCAGGACCTTGAAATGCTTCTTATGAAGCCACTCCTTTGTTGCCCGGGCGGTGTGTTTGGGATCATTGTCATGCTGAAAGACCCAGCCACGTTTCATCTTCTATGCCCTTGCTGATGGGAGGAGGTTTGCACTGAAAATCTCACGATACATGGCCCCATTCATTCTTTCATGTACACGGATCAGTCGTCCTGTTCCCTTTGCAGAGAAACAGCCCCAAAACATGATGTTGCCACCCCCATGCTTCACAGTAGGTATGGTGTTCTTTGGTTGCAACTCAGCATTCTCTCTCCTCCAAACACGACGAGTTGTGTTTCTACCAAACAGTTCTACTTTGGTTTCATCTGACCATATGACATTCTCCTAATCCTCTTCTGGATTATCCAAATGCGGACATGTACTGGCTTAAGCAGGGGGACACGTCTGGCACTGCAGGATCTGAGTCCCTGGCGGCGTAGTGTGTTACTGATGGTAGCCTTTGTTACGTTGGTCCCAGCTCTCTGCAGGTCATTCACTAGGTCCCCCCGTGTGGTTCTGGGATTTTTGCTCACCATTCTTGTGATCATTTTGACCCCACGGGGTGAGATCTTGCGTGGAGCCCCAGATCGAGGGAGATAATCAGTGGTCTTGTATGTCTTCCATTTTCTAATTATTGCTCCCACAGTTGATTTCTTCACACCGAGCTGCTTGCCTATTGCAGATTCAGTCTTCCCAGCCTGGTGCAGGTCTACAATTTTGTTTCTGGTATCCTTCGACAGCTCTTTGGTCTTCACTAGTGATGAGCCGAACACCCCCGGGTTCGGTTCGCACCAGAACCCGCGAACGGACCGAAAGTTCGAACGAACATTAGAACCCTATTAAATACAATGGATGCGAACGTTCGAATTCTAAAGTGCTAATTATAACAACTATTATGCATGTTATTGTCATAAATAGGGTTTGGGAACCCGGGTTCTGCACCAGGGGACATGTATCAATGCAAAAAGAAGTTTTAAAAACGGTCGTTTTTCGGGAGCAGTCATTTTAATGATGCATAAAGTGAAAAAAAAAAAGTCAAATATTCCTTTAAATATCGTACCTGGGGGGTGTCTAAAGTATGCCTGTGAAGTGCCACGTGTTTCCCGTGTTTAGAACTGTCCCTGCACAAAATGACACTTCTAAAGGAAAAAAAAGCCATTTAAAACTGCTTGCGGCTTTAATGTAATGTCTGGTCCCGGTAATATGGATGAAATTCTTTAAGAAAAATGGCATAGCTACCCCATGACCCCCCCCCCTACCCCAGCCCATTACCAGCCCCTTTGGGTCTTGTATGGATATTAAGGGGAACCCCGCACATAAAATAAAAAAGGCCCTATATACTCTGAACAGCCGTATACAGGCGGTGCATACAAGACAGGGACTGTAGGTTTGTTCTTATGTAGAATCTGTTTGTAATTTTGAACAGGTACATTGTTGAAGTGTAGCTCCAGCCCAAAAATCTATTTTTAAACTTTTTGGGAAACATAGGTAAGGGTTATCACCCCTGTAACATTTGTTTTGCTGTCTGTGCCCCTGTTCAGAACATTTCACCTCACTTTCCGTCCCAATGACAACTGTTTTTGAAATGTGGTGTTTTTCTTGAAACAAGGATTGGTGATAAAGCATCAGTACAGATGAGACCCCTTTCTCCCATATTTATTCTTACAGGAGAGAATTTTCCTTTCTAGGGGTAGATTTCCTCTCACTTCCTGTTGTCTTCTTGCGTTTGCAAGTAGGAGTCGTTTGTAAGTAGGATGTTTGAAAGTAGGGACCTGCCGTATATACTCTGCAGAAATAGGCCCCTTAGTTGTTGGTGTTGGCACAACACTGTAAGCACTCACAGTTACTCTTGGTTGGTGCTGGAACGCCCTGCTGTCAACTATTATATCAGGAATTTTAATTACATATAATTGTTGAACAGTGGTAGTAAAAATTGGGGCTTTGATGGTGGTGCTGGTGCCACAACACTGTAAGCCCTGACAGTTACTCTTGGTGGGTGCAGCAATGGGCCCTGCTGTGAATTATTAGATCAAGAATTGTAATTACATGCCCCTTTTGAACAGGGGCTGAAAAATTGGGCCTTTCGTGGTGGTGGTGGTGGTGGCGTTGCCACAAGACTGTAAGCCCTCAGAGTTACTCTTGGTGGGTGCAGCAATGGACCCTGCTGTGAATTATTAGATCAAGAATTGTAATTGCAAGCCCCTGTTGAACAGGGGCTGAAAAATTGGGCCTTAGGCACTGGTGGCACAACACTACAACCCCTCACAGATACTGTACTTGGAGCACAGCAATGAGCCCTGTTGCAAAGTATTGCTTCAAAAATTGTAATGACACGCCCCTGTTAAACAGGGGCTGAAAAATTGGGCCTTAGGCACTGGTGCCACAACACTCCAACCCCTCACAGATACTGTACTTGGAGCACAGCAATGAGCCCTATGGCAAATTATTGCTAAAAAAATTGTAATTACACGCCCCTGTAAAACAGGGGCTGAAAAATTGGGCCTTAGCCACTGGTGGCGGCACCCATAAACAAAAATGATCTTCCAAGCTATCATCATCAATCGTATCATTGAGGACTCGGAGGAGGAGGATAGCCAGTCAACATAACAGCACAGGCACTCAGCATAAGCATCAGTCTTGAAGGGATGTGACATGTTAAAATCAATTAGTCTGTTATATCAGCATCAGGTGTGTGGTAGCTGGTGGTGATCCAAGACTGGTTCATCTTGATGAAAGTCAGTCGATCAACCGAGTCGGTGGACAGGCGCACCCTGTGATCCGTGACAAATCCTCCAGCAGCACTGAATGTGCGTTCCGAAAGAACGCTGGATGCAGGACAGGCCAGTAGCTCAATTGCATACTGTGCAAGCTCTGGCCAGTGATCCATCCTCAAGACCCAGTAAGCCAGAGGATTTTCGGTGGGGAAGGTGTCCAAGTCTGACCTTGCCCCTAGATATTCCTGCACCATGTTTATCAGACGCTGGCGATGGTTGCTGGAACCGATCATACTTTGGGGCTGCGGACTAAAGAATTGTCTGAACGCATCGGTCAGACGGCCACCTTCCCCACCGCTCCTTCTTTGACTGGCCGAAGCCTCAGCAACTCGTTGTCCAGGACCAGGAGTTTGTAACCTCCCAGTCTCTGGGAACGCGTTGCACAGACCTTTCTGCAAGGCCTCCCGGAGTTGTCTCATCCTCTGCTCCCTCTGCAACGGTAACATAAGGTCCGCAACCTTACCCTTGTACCGTGGATCAAGGAGAGTGGCCAGCCAGTAATGGTCCCTCTCCTTGATCCGAAGAATACGAGGATCCTTCCGCAGACTTTGCAGGATCAGGGAGGCCATGCAGCGTAGGTTTGCTGAGGCATTTGGTCCGGAGTCCTCTGGGTCACTAAGGACGACATGATCCGCAGCCACCTCCTCCCAGCCACGTACAAGTCCACTGGTTTCTTGGGACTGTAAATCATCCCTAAAAGACTGCTGCTGATGATGCTGAGTGCCAGCCTCCACCTCCATGCTGACACAATCCTCCTCCTCCTCCTCCTCCTCCTCCTCCTCCTCCTCTTCCTGTGCGATGGGTGGGACAGAAGGAACACTGTCTGGGTAAAGGGGGCCTTGAGAGGCAAGGAAGTCCTCCTCTTCCTGCCTCTGTTCTGCCTCAAGTGCCCTGTCCATTATTCCACGCAGCGTGTGCTCCAACAGGTGGACAAGAGGTACAGTGTCACTGATGCATGCACTGTCACTGCTCACCATCCTCGTGGCCTCCTCAAATGGTGCCAGGACAGTGCATGCATCCCTGATCATGCCCCACTGGCGTGGAGAAAAAAAACCAAGCTCCCCTGACCCTGTCCTGGTGCCGTAGTCGCACAGGTACTCATTGATGGCCCTCTGCTGCGTGTGCAGCCGCTGCAGCATGGCCAACGTTGAGTTCCACCTGGTGGGCATGTCACATATAAGGCGGTTCTTGGGCAGGTTCAACTCCTTTTGCAGCTCAGCCAGGCGAGCACTGGCATTATAAGATCTGCGGAAATGCACACAGACTTTCCTGGCCTGCCTCAGGACATCCTGTAAGCCCGGGTACCTGCCCAAGAACCGCTGCACCACCAGGTTAAGGACGTGAGCCACACAGGGCACATGGGTCAGTTGTCCCTGTCGGAGGGCGGAGAGGAGGTTGGTGCCATTGTCGCAAACCACCATTCCTGGCTTAAGCTGGCGTGGCGTCAACCACCTCTCGGCCTGGCCCTGCAGAGCAGACAGGACCTCTGCCCCAGTGTGGCTTCTGTCCCCCAAACACACCAGCGCAAGCACGGCATGGCATCTTTTTGCCTGCGTACTTGCGTAGCCCCGTGAACGGCTACGGAGCACCGCTGGTTCATAGGACAAACCACAGGAAGAGGCCATGGAGGAAGAAGAAGAGGAGGGGGTGGAGGAGAGAGGTGTGTCACAACCAGTAGTAGCATTTTGGAGGCGTGGCGGTGGGACAACCTCCAACACTACTGCACCTTGTCCTGCATCCTTCCCAGCTGCCAAAAGAGTGACCCAATGGGCCGTGAAAGAAAGGTAACGTCCCTGTCCATGCCTGCTGGACCATGAGTCAGCGGTAATATGCACCTTACCGCTGACCGCCCTGTCCAGCGAGGCCAAGACATTGCCTTCCACATGCCGGTAGAGAGCCGGAATAGCCTTCCGTGAGAAAAAGTGGCGTTTGGGAACCTGCCACTGAGGAACCGCACATTGCACAAACTCACGGAAGGGGGCCGAGTCTACCAACTGAAAAGGCAGCAGTTGAAGCGCTAGCAATTTAGCCAAGCTAGCATTTAACCGCTGGGCATGTGGATGGCTGGGAGTGAACTTCTTTCGACGGTCCAGCAGCTGGGGCAGGGAAATTTGCCTGCTAGAATCGGACGTCGGTGTACTGCTAGCAGAGTGGCCGCAAGTACTTGGCTGTGACACACCTAATTCTACACCTTCATTCCTCTCAGTGCATGTTTCAGAGAGGACTGAAGTTATAGTGGGGTTGGAGATCCCAGCTGATGCGGTGCAAGGAGAGGTCCGCTTTGTTCTTTGGTGTGGGTCTTTCAGGTAGGCTTGCCAACGAGCTGCATGGCAGGTCAACATATGTCTGGTCAGGCATGTGGTACCCAAGCGGCTGATGTTTTGGCCACGCGATATACGCTTGAGACATATGTTGCAAACAGCAGCTGTGCGATCTGATGCACTAGCCTCAAAAAAGGCCCACACCAAAGAACTTTTTGAATGACGGGCAGAGGCAGCGCCCTGCACAGGCGGAGCTCTGCGGTGTGATTCCGTCGGTGTACTGCCCTTACGCTGGCCACCAAAGGGCATCCTGTCTCGTTGGAGATGTGCCTCCTCCTCATCCTCCTCCTCCTCCTCTCTCCTATTAGGCACCCACGTGGAGTCAGTGACCTCATCATCACCTCCCTCCTCATCACTGGAGCCAATCTGGCAGTATGCTGCAGCTGCTGGAACATGACTGCCAGATTGGTGTCCTTCTTGAGCATCCCCTCTGTCTGCTCTCACGCTACTGCCTTCCTCTAGCTGGGTTTCATCATCAGACCCTTCGAAACGCTGGGCATCCTCCTGGAGCATGTACCCAACACTGTGCTGAAACAGTTCGGGGGACTCCTCAGGAGGAGGACATGGTGGGTCTAGGGAAGGAGTGACTGATGATGAGTCTGACATTGATACCAGGGAAGAGGACGCTTTGGCAGCTGCTTTTCCAGTACCCTGAGCCTGGGTGAGAGAGGATGAGGAGGAGGAGGAGGGCTTGGTCATCCACTCTACCAAGTCTTCGGCATGATGTGGCTCAACATGTCCAGCTGCCGAAAAGAAGGACAAGCGTGTCCCATGGCCATGTGCTGATGACAATGCACCGCGTCCACGACCAGCACTGTTGCCCCCAGACACAGAGCCTGCTTGCCCTCTTTTATTGCCTCCTGACTGTCTGCCTCTCCTTGTTTGCCTTCCAGACATTCTAATAGATGGCCTGCAGGGAGATGGGAAAAAAGCAATAAGGGCTACCTTCAGGTGTCCTTCTCTGTCCCTTGAAACAAGGACTTTGACAGTGAAAGAAACTGACACACTCTCCCTACCTACAGTTTTCTGTCCCTAGAAAAAATGTTTTTTTTAAGCACAATTTAGCACAAGGAGAATTCACTCACTGTCCTTCCAGGTCCCTGGAAACAAGGACTTTGACAGTGAAAGAAACTGACACACTCTCCCTACCTACAGTTTTCTGTCCCTAGAAAAAATGTTTTTTTTAAGCACAATTTAGCACAAGGAGAATTCACTCACTGTCCTTCCAGGTCCCTGGAAACAAGGACTTTGACAGTGAAAGAAACTGACACACTCTCCCTACCTACAGTTTTCTGTCCCTAGAAAAAATGTTTTTTTTAAGCACAATTTAGCACAAGGAGAATTCACTCACTGTCCTTCCAGGTCCCTGGAAACAAGGACTTTGACAGTGAAAGAAACTGACACACTCCCCCTACCTACAGTTTTCTGTCCCTAGAAAAAATGTTTTTTTTAAGCACAATTTAGCACAAGGAGAATTCACTCACTGTCCTTCCAGGTCCCTGGAAACAAGGACTTTGACAGTGAAAGAAACTGACACACTCTCCCTACCTACAGTTTTCTGTCCCTAGAAAAAATGTTTTTTTTAAGCACAATTTAGCACAAGGAGAATTCACTCACTGTCCTTCCAGGTCCCTGGAAACAAGGACTTTGACAGTGAAAGAAACTGACACACTCTCCCTACCTACAGTTTTCTGTCCCTAGAAAAAATGTTTTTTTTAAGCACAATTTAGCACAAGGAGAATTCACTCACTGTCCTTCCAGGTCCCTGGAAACAAGGACTTTGACAGTGAAAGAAACTGACACACTCTCCCTACCTACAGTTTTCTGTCCCTAGAAAAAATGTTTTTTTTAAGCACAATTTAGCACAAGGAGAATTCACTCACTGTCCTTCCAGGTCCCTGGAAACAAGGACTTTGACAGTGAAAGAAACTGACACACTCTCCCTACCTACAGTTTTCTGTCCCTAGAAAAAATGTTTTTTTTAAGCACAATTTAGCACAAGGAGAATTCACTCACTGTCCTTCCAGGTCCCTGGAAACAAGGACTTTGACAGTGAAAGAAACTGACACACTCTCCCTACCTACAGTTTTCTGTCCCTAGAAAAAATGTTTTTTTTAAGCACAATTTAGCACAAGGAGAATTCACTCACTGTCCTTCCAGGTCCCTGGAAACAAGGACTTTGACAGTGAAAGAAACTGACACACTCTCCCTACCTACAGTTTACTGTCCCTAGAAAAAATGTTTTTTTTAAGCACAATTTAGCACAAGGAGAATTCACTCACTGTCCTTCCAGGTCCCTGGAAACAAGGACTTTGACAGTGAAAGAAACTGACACACTCTCCCTACCTACAGTTTTCTGTCCCTAGAAAAAATGATTTTTTTAAGCACAATTTAGCACAAGGAGAATTCACTCACTGTCCTTCCAGGTCCCTGGAAACAAGGACTTTGACAGTGAAAGAAACTGACACACTCTCCCTACCTACAGTTTTCTGTCCCTAGAAAAAATGTTTTTTTTAAGCACAATTTAGCACAAGGAGAATTCACTCACTGTCCTTCCAGGTCCCTGGAAACAAGGACTTTGACAGTGAAAGAAACTGACACACTCTCCCTACCTACAGTTTTCTGTCCCTAGAAAAAATGTTTTTTTTAAGCACAATTTAGCACAAGGAGAATTCACTCACTGTCCTTCCAGGTCCCTGGAAACAAGGACTTTGACAGTGAAAGAAACTGACACACTCTCCCTACCTACAGTTTTCTGTCCCTAGAAAAAATGTTTTTTTTAAGCACAATTTAGCACAAGGAGAATTCACTCACTGTCCTTCCAGGTCCCTGGAAACAAGGACTTTGACAGTGAAAGAAACTGACACACTCTCCCTACCTACAGTTTTCTGTCCCTAGAAAAAATGTTTTTTTTAAGCACAATTTAGCACAAGGAGAATTCACTCACTGTCCTTCCAGGTCCCTGGAAACAAGGACTTTGACAGTGAAAGAAACTGACACACTCTCCCTACCTACAGTTTTCTGTCCCTAGAAAAAATGTTTTTTTTAAGCACAATTTAGCACAAGGAGAATTCACTCACTGTCCTTCCAGGTCCCTGGAAACAAGGACTTTGACAGTGAAAGAAACTGACACACTCTCCCTACCTACAGTTTTCTGTCCCTAGAAAAAATGTTTTTTTTTAAGCACAATTTAGCACAAGGAGAATTCACTCACTGTCCTTCCAGGTCCCTGGAAACAAGGACTTTGACAGTGAAAGAAACTGACACACTCTCCCTACCTACAGTTTTCTGTCCCTAGAAAAAATGTTTTTTTTAAGCACAATATAGCACAAGCACAAAACACACTGACACTCTCCCTACCTATCCTTCTCTTTCCCTAAACTAAAGGAATCCAGGTTAAGCAAGAAAGAAATAAAAGTCACTGTCCCTGCCTATGCTGCTCTATCCCTGCTCCGGAACACACTACACTAGGCCGCCGTGCTGGCGGCCTTTTATAGTGTGGGGCGTGTACTAAACACCCTCAGCAATAATTGGCCACAGGCATCCTGCCTGTGGCCAATCATTGCTCTCCTCGCTGCCGGCGCTGTGATTGGCCAAGCATGCGGGGTCACAGTGCATGCTTGGCCAATCACAGCGCCTGGATGACACTGCGATGGCGTAGTGCATTGTGGGCCGTTCGCGTCACTCGAATTTGGCGCGAACGGCCCAAATCGTTCGATCTTCGTCGAACGATCGAACAGCCGATGTTCGAGTCGAACGTATGTTCGACTCGAACACGAAGCTCATCCCTAGTCTTCACCATAGTGGAGTTTGGAGTGTGAAGCCTCGTACACACGGCCGAGATTCTCGTTGAAAAAAACATGTCGTTTTTTTCGACGAGATTCTTGGACAAGAAACTTGTCCCGGCCGAGTGTACACACGCTTGTTTCAAAGAACCCGCGGTTCTTTGAAAGGAGTGTACGCGGTGACGTCATCGACTACGTCGAGCATGCGCTCGTTACATTCGATGCCGTCGCCGCCATCTTGGTATACCCTACGTATGCCTAGGAAGCTACCGTGCATGCGTCGAATTCATTTCGAACATGCGCGGGCTTCCGGGCGGACAGGTAAGTGTACACACACTCACTTTTCTCGTCGAGAAACATGCCGAGGAGAATCTCGACGAGAAAATAGAGAGCAGGTTCTCTATTTTCTCGTCAAGGTTTCTTGTCGGTTTTCTCGACGAGAAACCCGCTAGCAGCGTACACACGACCGATTTACTCGGCAAGACCTCTCTGCCAGCAAGTTTCTTGCTGGTTCTTGCCGAGAAAATCGGTCGTGTGTACGAGGCCTGACTGTTTGAGGTTGTGGACAGGTGTCTTTTATACTGATAACAAGTTCAAACAGGTGCCATTAATACAAGTAATGAGTGGAGGACGGAGGAGCCTCTTAAAGAAGAAGATACAGTTCTGTGAGAGCCAGAAATCTTGCTTGTTTGTAGGTGACCAAATACTTATTTTCCACCATAATTTGCAAATAAATTCTTTCCAAATCAGACAATGTGATTGTCTGGATTTGTTTCCACATTTTGTCTCTCATAGTTGAGGTTTACCTATGATGACAATTACAGGCCTCTCTCATCTTTTTAAGTGGGAGAACTTGCACAAGTGGTGGCTGACTAAATACTTTTTTGCCCCACTGTATTGTGTTTATTATCTCTGTTTAAAGTTATTCCTGATGAAACAGTCTGAACAGAAATCACATCCCTTATCTGATTTGTGAACTGTCATTTGTCCATGTTTTGCTTGACCTTTTAAGTTTATAACCTTGCCTGACTTTATTACTAATAAATGTTCCATTAACGTTTTAATGACTTGGTGGATTGTACAGTAAAAGGAGGAAAAATAAGTAACCAATCAGAATTCACGCTTACTGAACTTTGCTTTTGATTAGTGCTTCGCTCCTTGCAATGTTTTAATGAATATTTAACCACTTGACAACTGGGCACTTAAACCCCCTTCCTAACCAGACTAATTTTCAGCTTTCGGTGCTCTCACATTTTGAATGACAATTACTCAGTCATACAACACTGTACCCATATAAAAATGTTGTCCTTTTTTTCACACAAATAGAGCTTTCTTTTGGTGGTATTTAATCACTGTTGGGTTTTTTATTTTTTGCGCTATAAGAGAAAAAAGACTGAAAATTTTGTAAAAAAAAATGAATTTTTCTTTGTTTCCGTTATAAAATTTAGCAAATTAGTATTTTTTCTTCATAAATTTTGGCCAAAATTTATACTGCTACATATCTTTGGTAAAAATAAGTACAAATTGGTGCATATTTTTTGGTCTTTGTGAAAGTTATAGAGTCCACAAGCTATGGTGCCAATATCTGAAAATTGATCACACCTGAAGTACTGACGGCCGATCTCATTTCTTGAGACCCCAACATGCCAGAAAAGTACAAATACCCCCCAAATGACCCCTTTTTGGAAAGAAGACATTCCAAGGTATTTAGAAAGAGGCATGGTGAGTTTTTTGAAGTTGTCATTTTTTCCCACAATTCTTTGCAAAATCAAGATTTTTTTTTTTCACAAAATTGTCATATTAGCAGGTTATTTCTCACACACAGCATATGCATACCACAAATTACACCCCAAAACACATTCTGCTATTACTCCCGAGTATGGCGATACCACATGTGTGAGACTTTTACACAGCGTGGCCACATACAGATGCCCAACAATCAGGGAGCACCATCAGGCGTTCTGGAGCACCCAGGCCAATTCTGACATTTCTCTCCTACATGTAAAAATCATCATTTGTTTGCTAGAAAATTACATAGAACCCCAAAACATTATATATGTTTTTTTAGCAAAGACCTTAAAGAATATAATGGTGGTCGTTGCAACTTTTTATCTTGCATGGTATTTGCGCAGAAATTTTTCTAACGCGTTTTTTATGGAAAAAAACAGTTTTGTGCTTAAAAGAAAAAAAAACAGTAAAATTAGCCCAATGTTTTTGCATAATGTGAAAGATGAAGTTATACCGAGTAAATAGATACGCTCGTGGAATGGCGCCAAACTTTGCTACTTAAAAATCCCCATAGGCGACGCTTTCAATATTTTTACTGGTTACATGTTTTGAGTTACAGAGGAGGTCTAGGGCCAAAATTATTGCTCTTGCTCTGACGTTCGCAGAGATACCTCACATGTGTGGTTTGAACACCGTTTTCATATGTGGGCGGGGCTTACGTATGCATTCACTTCTGCATGCGAGCTCGCGGGGGCAGGGGCGCTTTAAAAAAAAATATATATATATTTTATTGTTCATTTTACTTTATTTATTTTAGTTTGACATGTTTTTCCGCCCCCAATTTTTTTTTGATCACTTTTATTCCTATTACAAGGAACGTAAACATCCCTTGTAATAGGAATATGGCATGACAGGTCCTCTTTACAGTGAGATATGGGGTCAATAAGACCCCACATCTCACCTCTAGGCTGGGAAGCCTGAAAAAATAAAAAATAAAAAACAATCCTGGTTTTGATCGTAGCGGTGAGTCGGTAGAAGCACCGGAGGGCGGCGGGGGGGGGGGGGGTCATCCCCTCTCACCTCCCGTAAGAGCGATCAAGCAGTGGAACAGCCGCTATGATTGTTCTTATGGTGTAGGGAATCGCCGGCTGAAAAAGCTAATATCTGAATGATGCCTGTAGCTGCACCCATCATTCAGATATCGCCGCATAAAGTTAAGGACGTCATATGACGGCCGGTGGGCGGGAAGTGGTTATTGCAGAGTATTGCCGGGTATTGCGGAGTATGGCCGGGTATTGCGGAGTATGGCTGGGTATTGCGGAGTATTGCGGAGTATTGCCGGGTATTGTGGGGTATTGAGGAGTATTGCCGGGTATTGCGGAGTATTGCCGGGTATTGAGGAGTATTGCCAGGTATTGAGGAGTATTGAGGAGTATGGCAGGGTATTGCGGAATATGGCAGAGTATTGCACAGTATGGCAGGGTATTGCACAGTATGGGCAGAGTATTGCACAGTATGGGCAGGGTATTGCAGAGTATTGCACAGGGCATTGCAGAGTATTGCACAGGGTATTGCAGAGTATTGCACAGGGTATTGCAGAGTATTGCACAGGGTATTGTACAGGGATGGCTGAGCAGGGATGGATGGATGGCTGGATCTGTGACTGCAATTGTCACAGATCCAGCCCACAGCTGACATGGGGGAGGGAGCTGCCATGATCCGCTCCCTCCCCTCTCCTCTCACACTGTACCAATCAGTACACAGAGGGGAGAGAGGAAACCGGCGTCATCACATGACGCCGGTCTGTTTACAAGTGATCGCTCCGTCATTTGACGGAGCGATCACGTGGTAAACGACCGCGATTAGCGGCCATCTACCGTGATTCGTGATGCGCCGGGTCGCGCGCGGGAGCAAGATTCTGTGAGGACGTCCCTGGGACGTCCACTCAGGATAACTCGACCGCGCTGTGGACGTCTTTCGTCCATGGCGCGGTCGGCAAGTGGTTAATGTGATATCTGCTTTAAGCATCAGTCTAGGTCACATGTGCACCCAACACCTTTGTAGCATTCAGGTTGCATTAAGCAGGGGTAGGCAACCTCGGCACTCCAGCTGTGGTGAAACTACAAATCCCATCATCCCTCTGCCTTTAGGAGTCATGCCTGTGATTGTCAGGGTCTTGCAATGTCTCATGGGACTTGTAGTTTCACCACAGCTGGAGGGAGCTGAAGTTGCCTACCCCTGCATTACAGCATGCTGCCCAGTGCTCTGCAGTGGAGGAACAATGCTGAAGTAGAACTCCAGCCAAAAGGTGTTTTTTGGCTGGAAAGGGAAGGTTTCGAAATTTTGTCAGATTTTTATTGCCATCGGAGTCCCCACAGGAAAGATTTCAGCTCACTTCCTGTCCCGATGACACCCGGGGAGTTGCCAGGAGTACTTCCCGTTTCTGCCCTCTGGTGGGCATCCTTCACACAGTCCTATAGAGCATGCAACAGAGAATCAGGGACACCATACAGTGGATTCTCAGAAATAATAAGTTGATTTTGTTACGTTTTTCCTTTAGGCTCTGCTCACACTTATGTGCACATTAAATAGACGTACATACAATATGAATAACATTTAGTTTGCTAAAGCACTGTGTATCAAAAGTTTTTTTTTTTTTTTAAATCAAAGGTGTCCAGAAGAGACAGAGATGTCTTGTGTGCATGAGATCTTAACCACCTAAAGACCAGGCCTTTTCTGACACTTGTTGTTTACATTTAAAAATCAGCTAGACGATTACTTAAAACATTATACTGTATATTTTTTTTAGCAGACGCCCTGGAGAATAAAATGGTGGATGTTGCATATTTTTTATGTCAGACTGTATTTGTGCAGCGGACGGTTCTTCAAACACAATTTTGTGGGGAAAAAATAAACTTTAATGAATTTTAATGCACACAAATACAGTATAATACCCAGAGATTTGTTTCTCAAAAAATAGGTGCAGGAACTCCCCCCTTCTAAGTTACCCTTCGTTTCTGCTCCCTACCCACCTCTGAGTATTGTCCCTTGGTTCCACTTCCCAGTACCAACTCTTCTAGAGAATACAGAACCAAGTATCATCTTGTGCTAATAATAGGATTTTTATAACAGCTTACCTGTAAAATCCTTTTCTTGGAGTACATCACGGGACATAGAGCGACATAGTCATTACTAATGGGTTATATAGATACCGTCAGGTGCTGGCACTGGCAACTTCCAAAACCGGAAGTACCCTCCCCTATATAAGCCCCTCCCATCCGGGAGCACCTCAGTTTTGTAGCAAAGCAATAAGTGTCCCCAAAGAGGGGCGGGAGCTCTGTGTCCCGTGATGTACTCCAAGAAAAGGATTTTACAGGTAAGCTGTTATAAAAATCCTATTTTCTTTCTCGTACATCACGGGACACAGAGCGACATAGTCATTACTAATGGGATGTCCTAAAGCAATGCCAAATGAGGGGGGGGATACACCATATATAAGCTGAGCGCTATCAGACATGAGGATCTTTTGCGGCCTGCAACACACTGCGCCCAAAGGCGACATCCTCCTGACTTCTAACGTCCACCTGGTAGAACCTAGTAAACGTGTGAACTGAAGACCATGTTGCGGCCTTACAGATTTGAGCCAGGGAGGCCTGGTGATGCACTGCCCATGAAGTTCCAACTGCTCTCGTGGAGTGCGCTCTAACTTTGAACGGAGGCGGTCTCCTTCTCAAGCCATAAGCTTGCATAATGACCTGTCGAATCCACCTGGCTAAAGTAGATTTTGACGCTGCCTGACCCTTTCTGGGGCCTTCCGGCAGAATAAACAAAGTATCCGTTCTGCGAATCTGAGCAGTGGCTTTTAGATAAGCTTTAACTGCTCTTACTACATCCAAAGAATGCAATAACTTTTCCTCTACCGAAGTAGGTTTGGGGAAAAAAGAAGGAAGAACCACATCTTGGTTCAAATGAAACCTCGATACCACCTTAGGAAGAAAGGCTGGATGAGGACGTAACACTACTCTGTCCTTATGGATAACCAGATATGGCTCCTTACAGGACATAGCTGCTAATTCCGATACTCTTTTAGCCGAACAAATGGCTACTAGAAAAATCTATTTCCTGGTGAGAAGCACCAAGGAAATATGCTGTAATGGTTCAAATGGTTGTTTCTGTAGAACCGACAGAACCAAGTTTAGATCCCATGGACATATGGGAATATTAACCGGAGAGCTAATACGCATCACTCCTTGTATAAAGGCTTTGACTAGTGAATGCGAAGCCAGGGGCCTTTGAAAAAATATTGACAAGGCCGAAATCTGACCCTTGATAGTACTCAAGGCAAGCTTCCTATCTACAGCCCACTGTAGGAAGTCCAGAATCCTACCTATTACGTATTTACGTGGATGCCATTTCCTGGCCTCACACCAGGTGATGTACGCCTTCCAGATTCTATAGTAGATCTGCCTGGATACCGGTTTCCTGGCATTGATCATGGTAGATACCACAGCATTAGAGAGCCCTCTCTTTTTTAGAATGTGGGCTTCAATAGCCAGGCCGTCAAACCTAGGGCTGGTAAGGAAGGGTGGTATATCGGTCCTTGCGAAAGCAGGTCCGGACGACGTGGGAGAGTCCAAGGACTCCCCACTGAAATTTTACAATCTCCGCGTACCACGCTCTTCGGGGCCACGCTGGAGCCACCGGAATCACTGGTTTCTTTTCTACCCTGATTCTGCGGAGTAATCGAGGTAACCATTGTGGCGGTGTGAATGCATATATCAGCTTGAACTGATCCCAAGGGAACACTAGGGCATCCGAGCCGCAAGCTAGGGGATCCCTTGTCCGAGAGACAAACCTGTCCCCCTTTGCGTTGAATCTGGATGCTAGAAGATCTACATCCGATGTTCCCCACCGCTGACATATTGTCCAGAAAACCTCGGGGTGAAGGGACCCTTCCTCTGGGCCTAATTGCTGGCGACTTAGAAAGTCCGCCTTCCAATTCTCCACTCCTGGAATGAATACCGCAGATATGGCTGGGACATATTTTTCTGCCCATTTCAGGATGTAATTTACTTCCCTCTGGGCTGCACGACTCCTGGTGCCCCCCTGATGATTGATATATGCCACTGCTGTGGCATTGTCTGATTGAATTCTGACAGGGGACCCTTGGAGTTTGGATGTCCATGCTACTAGGGCATACCGGGCTGCTCGTATCTCTAAGAGATTGATGGGCAGGGCCTTTTCTGCATCCGACCATCTGCCCTGGAGAGACTATTGCTCCAGTACTGCTCCCCAGCCTATAAGGCTGGCATCTGTAGTGACCACCTTCCAAGAAATCGGACTGAAGGATTTCCTTTTTTTCCAGATTCTGGGGAACCAACCACCAACGGAGGCTCTTGCGAACGGAAGGGGACAAGGACATTGTAAGTCTAGGGCCTGAACTTTTTTGTTCCAGGCTGACAGTATGGCCCCTTGCAAATTCCTTGAATGGAATTGACCGTAGGGTACTGCTTCGAATGATGCCACCATTTTTCCCAGCAGCCTCATATACAGGCGTATGGACGGCTGTCTTTTTTGTACCCACTAAGTGGATCAAATCTTTCAAAGACAACACCTTTCCTCGAGGCAAGAATATTTTTCTCTGGCCTGAATCCAACCTTAGCCCCCAGTACTCCAGACTTTTGACTGGTTTTTAGGGCTGACTTGTCTCGGTTGATAATCCAACCGTGAGATTCCAGATACTTGATTGTCTTGTGAACGACCACGTCTAGTTTTTTCACTGAGTGGTCTATCAGCAACAAGTCATCTAGATATGCCATTATCATTACACCTTGTGTTCTTAGATTGGCCAATAAAGGGCCAGAATTTTTGTAAACACTCGTGGTGCTGTGGCCAGACCGAAGGGTAAGGCTCTGAACTGAAAATGGCGCCCTTCTACTGCAAAGCGTAGAAATTTTTGGTGGACTGGAAAGATGGGAATGTGCAAATAAGCATCTTTGATGTCGATCGCGGCTAACCAATCCTCCCCTTGTAGGGCAGTGGCCACCGATCGGATCGACTCCATCGGAAAGTCCTGATATACAGGAATTTGTATAGCCCTTTTAGAATTAATATGGGCCTCCCGTCCGCGTTTGCTTCGGGACTGTAAAGAGGTTTGAGTAAAACCCGAACCCTCATTCTTCCAGGGGAACCTCCATAATTACTCCTTGGAGCAATAGTTGTTCTAGTGCCAACAGGAGGGACTCTCTCTTCCGGGGATCCCTTGGCACGTTTGACCTCAAAAATGGGAAGGAGGAGAGTCTTTTAACTCCAAACTGTATCCCAAACCTACTGCGGAGAGCACCTATCTGTCTTGATCGTGTCCCGCCAGGTCTCTTGCGAACAACTGGAGTCCTCCCCCCACCCGACTGAGTGGGGGCTTCAATGAATTTAACTTTGGGGGAGGTTTTGTACCTCCCCTGACCCAGGGTTTCTCATTACCCTGCTACTGTCCCTGTTTTTTACCCCCGGGATTTGACCGAGGAGGCCGTCGGAACTGTTACACAGCCGATGCCCCAGGGACTGGAGAAGCAGGCCTCTTAAAGAGGGACCTCTAACTCTGTTTTTAACCGGCAAGAGCGTATTTTTACCGCTGGAAATTTTCTGGATATATTTGCCCAGGTTTTCCCTGAATAAGCGTTCACCATGAAATGGGACGCTAACCAGCCATTCTTTACAGGGAGCTTCAGCAGACCAGTTTTTGAGCCATAGGAGCCTACGCATATGTACTATAGACAGCGTAAGGCGGGAGGCCTGATGGACTGAATCCTTTATGGCGTCAACCGCAAAGCCTAAGGCTCTAGGTAGATCAGCTAGGGCAAAGCCTGCTGATCTGTCAAGTCCCTCAAGACCTGTTTCAACTGATCCTTCACTGCTTAGCAGACCCCAATAGCTGCTACTGCTGGTTGTATCACCAAGCAGATTTTCATAAGGACTCCAATCTTTTATCTATTGGGTTCTTGAACATTTGGACATTATCCACTGGACATGTCAGTGATTTATACATACAAGAGATGACTGCGTCCACTGTAGGGACCTTCCATTTTTTTTTTTTTTGATGAACTTATCCTCCATGGGATAGACCACCGGAAATCTCTTGGGGGAATAAATATTTTCTCAGGACGTTCCCAATCCTGGTAAATGAGCCCTTTCAGTAAAGGGTGAAGTGGAAAAGAACAAACAGTCTGGGGGCTTCTAGCGACCCCAACGAGGATACAGTAGTGGTTGATGGTTCCGCAAGGTGCATTTTTAAATGCTGATCGGACCATGTTAGTCAGAGACTGAACCCATAATCTTTCAGCTTGAGATGCTGAGAAAAGGTTCCCCCACTGTTGATTCCTCTATAACAGAATCAACCTCATCCTGATCCCCTTCAGGCAGGTCGATCCCTGTATGGGACTGTTGCTCTGCTAACAGGCACTCTGAAGGAGGAGACGGAGATCGGGCGTGCTTTCCCTGACAGGGAGGCAGCGATAAATGTTGACAATCTCTCTCTAATCCTCCCAGAGCTGAGGAAAAAACCTCCTCTGTTACATACACAGGAGCAGGTGAACTGAGGACAGCCACAGTACCAAGTACCCCTGCGGGGTCTCTACGGTCACTTACCTCTGAACTTCAGGGGAGACTGGTGCAGCAGAAGTATGCCCAAGATCCTCAGAGCCCGATGAGACCCCCTTCGCTTCCTGGAAGATTCAGTTCCGGAGCTTCTGGACGGCATATTCCTAAGCCTAAAGCTGAGGTATTCCAGCCGTAATACACCACTTTTACTGAGAATAGTCTAGCACAATTGCTGCTATATCACAGTTGGTGTCTACTAATGTGCCTTTCTAGGGGATGCCTGTATCAACCGCTTGCTGTATGCCCTTTTTTTTTTTTTTTAAATGTTGCCAGCTCTGTCTCTGTACTTCAAGCTCACCACACAAAACTGTGGTTTTTACATGCTGGGACGCCCGCACATGCGCAGAAGCGCTGCGGCGCACACAGAGCGTCATCCCCCAGGCTCCGCCCCCTTTCCTGGCTCACCTCTATATATAGAGGCGCGTGCACGCGCACGCGCGCGGCCACGTGCGCCTTCGGCGCTAATTTTGAAAAATGGAGACTAGGGACAAGAGCCAGGGCCCCTCTTTGCCGCAGGCCGGGGGATGGACGAGCATTGCAACATGGCAGAGGAAGCAGTTTCCCATAAGAGAACTCACCATCTGCCTGGACTTGCTCTGCTGAGAAGAAACTAGTCCACATGACAAGAAAACATTCCACAGCGGCCTCTAGTGGACAAACACAGGTACCGCAGTCTAATATCTTAAATATATATAAAATTTATTTATTTTTTTTCTTGACCACCATTAAAAATTATTACATTTTTTTAGTAGTTACAGGCATGCACAGAATTTTGCGGGAATACCATTAGGTAACAGACAGAAAGACAAATTAGGCTTGGGGGTCCCCCAATAGAACCAAGTTCCTGGGGGCCCCCACTTACCTGTTCCCCGCCGCAGGACTTTGTTTGGTCCACAAAAGCCCAAACTTCACCTATCACGGCAGGCATTGTAATCAAACCTTCAGGGACCGGGTTCCCAAGGATTCCACTCCCCTGGACCTGTATAGCACCCTGCACAGAAAACATCTTGGTCGTGGGTATGACCAGAGCTCTGGATCCCAGGGTCCAGCTCTCCTAAGAGAAGCATTACAGGCAAAACCTTGCTCTTCTCTGCAAGGCCCGGGTACCGACCGTTTAGCTATGAAGCTTTTTTGGTCGGATCCGGAATAGCTTACTGAGGCCCAAAAGAACCTGTACGCAAGCTCAGTGAAAAACACATGTTTCTTCTTGGCCAACACCTTAGACACTGGCAAAAAACTGAGGTGCTCCCGGATGGGAGGGGCTTATATAGGGGAGGGTACTTCCGGTTTTGGAAGTTGCCAGTGCCAGCACCTGACGGTATCTATATAACCCATTAGTAATGACTATGTCGCTCTGTGTCCCGTGATGTACGAGAAAGAAAAGTGATTTGCACTGAATTTGTTAATGATAACAAGGAAGACAGTAAAGTAGATCCCCTGCAGTAAGCAATAGACCCCACCCCAGCAACAGTAGATACCCCAGCAACAACAGACCTCACCCCAGCAACAATAGATTCCCCACACAACAATACACCCCCCCTCCAGTAACAATGAACCCCCCGCAACAAAATACCACCCCAGCAACATAGGCGTGCGCACAGGGTGTGTCGGGTGTCAGGCACACCCTAATCACCCTGTGCAGCACAGATCCCCCCTACTGCCCTGGCTCCCCACTCCTTCCTTCTGCAGCACTACCGGCTTCCCTCCTCTCCTCTCCTGCCGGCTGTTGCTGCGGGGATGTTTTAGGATGGGTAAGGGAAGGGGCTGATAAATATGTATTTATCAGCCTCTTCCCTTTCTGAATGAACATGGTGAGTGATCGGTAGTGTGTGTTTGAGCTTTGGGGTGCACACCCTAATGCAATAGGCTGCGCACACCTATGCCCAGCAACAATAGACCCCCAGAAGCCATCATCAATAGACCCTCCAGGAGCCCGTAACAATAGACCTCTCCCTCAACAGTAGATCCCTCCCAGCAACAATTGACCCCCCCCCCCAGCAAAATAACACCCCAATTAGCAAAAATAAACCTACCCAGCAACAATAGACCTCCATACAAAAATAGATTCCCCAGTGGCCAGCATCAATAGACCCTCCAGCACACCCCAGCCCTCCTTGCTATTACATACTTTAATTGCTGGAGGTGCCGGAACTGCGTTCCCCCGCGTTCCCTCTGAAAAAAAGCCCTGATAATACCCAATTTTTGTAAAATATAAAGTATGGTGTTATGCCGAGTAAACAGACACCAAACATGTCACGCTTTAAGATTGCGCACGCTTGTGGAATTGTGCCAAACTATAATATTTAAAAAATCATGGGCAACACTTTATAAACCCGTACAGGTTACCTATTTAGAGTTACAGAGGAGATCTGGTGCTAGAATTATTGCTCTTGCTCTGACGTTCGTGGTAATGCCTCACATGTGTGGCACAATCTGCGTTTGTGTATGCATGCGGGCAGGGCCGTCAATAGGGGGGTACCACCGGGCCTCCTGTAGGGGGACCGGGCACACAAGGGGGCCTGGACAGCAGGGAGATCGGTGCAGCGGGACGGGAGGACAATAACAAAACAATGCACTGTGTCTGTGTCTCTCCCTCCAGCAGCTGAAAGACAGTTTCTCCCCTTCTCCCTCCCGCTGGCTTTCAGCTGCTGGAGGGAGAGACACAGACAAAGTTCATCATTCTGTAATTGTCCTCCCGTCCTGTTGCACTGATTTCCCTCCCTGGGCTGCCCATATCTGATTCCCCGCTGGGTGCCCACCCCCCCCCCCCCGCAGCCACGCCGGCTTCCCTCTCCCACAGGCTGCTGCAGGTGCATAGGTGGATGGACAGTGGGGGAAGGGGCCTGTAAATTAAAAATAATTTCCGAATTGAACACAGTGAGTGGTTGGTATGGATTGCTCTTGTGTCCATTCATAACTGAGCATAGTAAACTGTGATTACATTGCTTCTGTTTAAGAATGGGGAGGAGCCTCTGTCTCTGTCCATTTATCTTCAGTGCAGCGGAGGCTACAGAGTTCTCAATTGCTTTCTTTGTCTCAAAGGTGAGATGTCAGGAGTGTTTAGACCCCTGATATTTCATCCAAACCCCCTCTCAACAACGTTGTAAAAATAAATAAAAAACATTGTAAAAAAATAAAAAAATGTAAAAGAAACATTTAAAAAAGAAATAAAATGTATTTTCAACATTGAAAAAAAAAATTTTATTGGAAAAAATCATTTAATTTTTTTTTATTTTTGTAATTGGGGGGCGTTTTTCTTTGCACGCGAGCACGGGGAGACAGGGGCGCTTTAAAAAAAAGAAATGTTGTTTTATTTTTACACATTTTTTTTTATCACTTTTGTTGCTGGTACAAGTAATGTAATCATCACTTGTGACAGAAAAAGGCAGTGACAGGTACTCTTTATGGAGAGATTTGGGATCTATGAGACCTTAGATGTCTTCTCTGCCCTAAAAGCATCTTATCACACAGAAGATAGGTGTGGTCAAATGCTTTCAAGATTGAAAAATGGTGCCGTCTATATCCGGGGAAACTGGAAGTGACAACAGTACTCGTCACTTCCCGTTTCCTATACCATAGCGCTCATCTGAGACCTTAAGGTCTTCCATGGGCTCTGTGTTAAGCTGGCAGAACCGCCTGCTTTAGTTCCAGATTCTCCAGTAAGATGGAGATCCTGAAAAAGCACCGGCGGGAGGTGGACGGAAACCCGGACACATGATTCAAAACCCGGACTGTCAGGGTTGCCACCTGTCCAGGATTCACCCGAACACCCACTGGTGCGCTCCGTGCGTTAGATTACTTCTCTCCTTGCGGCACCCGAATGTGCCCCAGGTCTTTTATAATCCTTTAGTGTTTACTGCAAAGAAATTTAAATAAATTGCCCTGTGCCACAAAAGCGTTCGGGTTTGGCTTGAAGAAAAGATGGCAACCCTACCTAGTGCACATGCGTTTACATCTGAATTATTCTTGGCCAACGTAGTGCAATGCAATGACACACACAGAGGACTCACATCTGTGTGGTGTGCTAAAGGGCAAGGTATATATATATATATATATATATCTGCAGTTGGGTATTTGCGAATAAATGGTGACGCACCCGTACACACTTATACCGCTCGTTACGTGAGTCTCCCGCTCCTTTAATTGGATGGTTACAGATTGCAGCCCATGATATATTGGTGGTATTTATGAATCCTGGGCGCTCTGTTCTCATCCAGGCGGCTGTTGACAAGAGAAGTGCAATAACAGATTATCAGAGCCAAAATCCTGGCATCTCCGCTGACACACTCCGCGTTCCAAGCTCATTAATTTCCCTCTAATTCCAGCTTCAAAATGTCTCTGAATTACACGGCAACACCACGGCCGCTTCTCCACCGGAGGAATGTGACCGAGCCGCGCTTCGGTCTACAGTCATTCCAATGGCCCTAAAAGAGGCTGCTATTGGTGACTGGTCTGAAAATGCTTTTTGCCTGGCTAAACTTCCTTTGGAGTCATAGGAACAGGATCAGCTAGAATGAGTGCCCATGCATTTTTGCGGAGTTGCGCATTGTGTTTAACTACTTCAACCCCGGGCTTTTTTTACCACCTTAATTCTTGGCCTATTCTGGCACTTCTCTCCTACATGTACAAATCATCATTCTTTTGCTAGAAAATTACTCAGAACTCCCAAACATTATATATGTTTTTTTAGCAGACCCCCTAGGATATAAAATGACGGTCATTGCAACTTTTTTTCTTGCACAGTATTTGCGCAATAATTTTTCAAACGCCTTTTTTTGAAAAAAAAAAATGGTTCCATGAATTAAAAAATAACAAAACAGTAAGGTTAGCCCAATTTTTTTGGAAACTATAAAAGATGATGTTACGCCGAGTAAATAGATACCTAACATGTCACGCTTTAAAATTGCGCACACTCATGGAATGGCGCCAAACTTTGGTACTTAAAAATCTCCATAGGCGATAATTTTTTTTACAGGTTACCAGGTTAGAGTTACAGAGGAGGTCTAGTGCTTGAATTGTTGCACGCGCTCTAACGCACGCGGTGATACATATGTGGTTTGAACGGCGTTTACATATGTGGGCGGGACTTACGTGTGCGTTCGCTTCTGATCGCGAGCTACCGGGGACAGGGGCGTTTTATTTTAATTTTTTTATTATTTTTTATTTTATTTTACTTAATTTTTTTTTATTTTTACACTTTAAAAAAAATAAAAATTTTTTTATCACTTTTATTCCTATTACAAGGAATGTAAACATCCCTTGTAATAGAAATGGTGTGTGACCGGTCCTCTTTATGGAGAGATGCGGGGTCAATAAGACCCCACATCTCTCCTCTAGGGATGAGCTCGGTGTTCGAGTCGAACATACGTTTGACTCGAACATCGGCTGTTCGACCGTTCGGCGAACATCGAACGATGTGGGCCATTCGCGCCAAATTCGAGTGACGCGAACGGCCCACAATACACTGCGCCATCACAGTGCAATCCCGGCGCTGTGATTGGCCAAGCATGCACTGTGACCCCGCATGCTTGGCCAATCACAGCGCCGGCAGCTAGGAGAGCCATAATTGGCCACAGGCAGGTTGCCTGTGGCCAATTATAGCTCAGGGGGTTTAGCACACGCCCCACACTATAAAAGGCCGCCAGCGTGGCGGCCTTGTGTAGTGTGTTCCGGCGCAGGGAAAGAGTTACATAGGCAGGGACAGTGTCAGTGCTATTTGTACCTCAAACTTGTGTGCAGGGAGAGAGAAGGATAGGCAGGGAGAGTGTCAGTGTCATATTCTTTGCTAAACCTTGTGTGCAGGGAGAGAGAAGGATAGGCAGGGAACAGTGTCAGTGTCATATTCTTTGCTAAACCTTGTGTGCAGGGAGAGAGAAGGATAGGCAGGGAGAGTGTCAGTGTCATATACTTTGATAAACCTTGTGTGCAGGGAGAGAGAAGGATAGGCAGGGGACAGTGTCATTGTTGCTAAGCCTCCTGCACATTATACACCTGAAGTTAGCCTGTATTGCTGTGTTTTCCTGGTGTGTTACACCAACAGGCATTTGCAGCACTTACAGCGGGCTGAGTGTGCCTCCTGATCATATTACACCTGAAGTTAGCCTGTATTGCTGCGTTTTCCTGGTGTGTTACACCAACAGGTATTTGCAGCACTTACAGCGGGCGGAGTGTGCCTCCTGCACCTTATACACCTGAAGTTAGCCTGTATTGCTGCGTTTTCCTGGTGTGTTACACCAACAGGCATTTGCAGCACTTACAGCGGGCGGAGTGTGCCTCCTGCACCTTATACACCTGAAGTTAGCCTGTATTGCTGCGTTTTCCTGGTGTGTTACACCAACAGGCATTTGCAGCACTTACAGCGGGCGGAGTGTGCCTCCTGCACCTTATACACCTGAAGTTAGCCTGTATTGCTGCGTTTTCCTGGTGTGTTACACCAACCGGCATTTGCAGCACTTACAGCGGGCGGAGTGTGCCTCCTGCACATTATACACCTGAAGTTAGCCTGTATTGCTGCGTTTTCCTGGTGTGTTACACCAACAGGCATTTGCAGCACCTACAGCAGGCGTAGTGTGATTCCTGCAAAATATACTCCTGAAGCTAGGCCTTATTGCTGGTTTTCCCATCTCCCTGCAGGCCATTAGAATGTCTGGAAGGCAAACAAGGAGAGGCAGACAGTCAGGAGCCAATAAAAGAGGGCAAGCAGGCTCTGTGTCTAGAGACAACAGTGCTGGTCGTGGACGCGGTGCATCGCAATCAGCACGTGGCCATGGGACACGCTTGTCCTTCTTTTCGGCAGCTGGACGTGTTGAGCCGCATCATGCCGAAGACTTGGTAGAGTGGATGACCAAGCCCTCCTCATCCTCCTCATCCTCTTTCACCCAGGCTCAGGGTACTGGCAAAGCAGTTGCCAAAGCGTTCTCTTCCCTGGTATCAATGTCATCATCAGTCACTCCTTCCCTAGACCAACCATGTTCTCCTGAGGAGTCCCCCGAACTGTTTGAGCACAGTGTTGGGTACATGCTCCAGGAGGATGCCCAGCGTTTCGAAGGGTCTGATGATGATACCCAGCTAGAGGAAGACAGTAGCGTGAGAGCAGAGAGAGGGGATGCTCAAGAAGGACACCAATCTGGCAGTCATGTTCCAGCAGCTGCAGCATACTGCCAGATTGGCTCCAGTGATGAGGAGGGAGGGGATGATGAGGTCACTGACTCCACGTGGGTGCCTAATAGGAGAGAGCAGGAGGAGGAGGAGAATGAGGAGGAGGCACATCTCCAACGAGGCAGGATGCCCTCGGGGGGCCAGCGTAAGGGCAGCACACCGACGGAATCACACCACAGAGCTCCGCCTGTGCAGGGCTCTGCCTCTGCCCGTTATTCAAAAAGTTCTTTGGTGTGGGCCTTTTTTGAGTCGAGTGCATCAGATCGCACAGCTGCTGTTTGCAACATATGTCTCAAGCGTATATCGCGTGGCTAAAACATCAGCCGCTTGGGCACCACATGCTTGACCAGACATATGTTGACCTGCCATGCAGCTCGTTGGCAAGCCTACCTTAAAGACCCACACCAAAGAACAAAGCGGACCTCTCCTTGCACCGCATCAGCTGGGATCTCCAACCCCACTATACCTTCAGTCCTCTCTGAAACCTGCACTGAGAGGAATGAAGGTGTAGAATTAGGTGTGTCACAGCCAAGTACTTGCGGGCAGTCTGCTAGCAGTACACCGACGTCCGATCCTAGCAGGCAAATTTCCCTGCCCCAGCTGCTGGACCGTCGAAAGAAGTTCACTCCCAGCCATCCACATGCCCAGCGGTTGAATGCTAGCTTGGCTAAATTGGTAGCGCTTCAACTGCTGCCTTTTCAGTTGGTAGACTCGCCCCCCTTCCGTGAGTTTGTGCAATGTGCGGTTCCTCAGTGGCAGGTTCCCAAACGCCACTTTTTCTCACGGAAGGCGATTCCGGCTCTCTACCGGCATGTGGAAGGCAATGTCTTGGCCTCGCTGGACAGGGCGGTCAGCGGTAAGGTGCATATTACCGCTGACTCATGGTCCAGCAGGCATGGACAGGAATGTTACCTTTCTTTCACGGCCCATTGGGTCACTCTTTTGGCAGCTGGGAAGGATGCAGGACAAGGTGCAGTAGTGTTGGGGGTTGTTCCGCCGCCACGCCTCCAAAATGCTACTACTGGTTGTGACACACCTCTCTCCTCCACCCCCTCCTCTTCTTCTTCCTCCATGGCCTCTTCCTGTGCTTTGTCCTCGGAACCAGTGGTGCTCCGTAGGCGTTCAAGGGGCTACGCAAGTACGCAGGCAAAAAGATGCCATGCCGTGCTTGCGCTGGTGTGTTTGGGGGACAGGAGCCACACTGGGGCAGAGGTTCTGTCTGCTCTGCAGGGGCAGGCCGAGAGGTGGTTGACGCCACGCCAGCTTCAGCCAGGAATGGTGGTTTGCGACAATGGCACCAACATCCTCTCCGCCCTCCGACAGGGACAACTGACCCATGTGCCCTGTGTGGCTCACGCCCTTAACCTGGTGGTGCAGCGGTTCTTGGGCAGGTACCCGGGCTTACAGGATGTCCTGAGGCAGGCCAGGAAAGTCTGTGTGCATTTCCGCAGATCTTATAATGCCAGTGCTCGCCTGACTGAGCTGCAAAAGGTGTTGAACCTGCCCAAGAACCGCCTTATATGTGACCTGCCCACCAGGTAGAACTCAACGTTGGCCATGCTGCAGCGGCTGCACACGCAGCAGAGGGCCATCAATGAGTACCTGTGCGACTACGGCACCAGGACAGGGTGAGGGGAGCTCGGGTTTTTTTCACCATGCCAGTGGGGCATGATCAGGGATGCAAGCACTGTCCTGGCACCATTTGAGGAGGCCATGAGGATGGTGAGCAGTGACAGTGCATGCATCAGTGACACTGTACCTCTTGTCCACCTGTTGGAACATACGCTGCGTGGAATAATGGACAGGGAACTTGAGGCAGAACAGAGGCAGGAAGAGGAGGACTTCCTTGCCTCTCAAGGCCCCCTTTACCCAGACAGTGTTCCTTCTGTCCCACCCATCGCACAGGAGGAGAAGGAGGAGGAGGAGGAGGAGGAGGAGGATTGTGTCAGCATGGAGGTGGAGCCTGGCACTCAGCATCATCAGCAGCAGTCTTTTAGGGATGATTTACAGTCCCAAGAAACCAGTGGACTTGTACGTGGCTGGGAGGAGGTGGCTGCGGATCATGTCGCCCTTAGTGACCCAGAGGACTCCGGACCGAATGCCTCAGCTAACCTACGCTGCATGGCCTCCCTGATCCTGCAAAGTCTGCGGAAGGATCCTCGTATTCTTCGGATCAAGGAGAGGGACCATTACTGGCTGGCCACTCTCCTTGATCCACGGTACAAGGGTAAGGTTGCGGACCTTATCTTACCATCGCAGAGGGAGCAGAGGATGAGACAACTGCGGGAGGCCTTGCAGAAAGGTCTGTGCAACGCGTTCCCAGAGACTGGGAGTTTACAAACTCCTGGTCCTGGACAACGAGTTGCTGAGGCTTCGATCAGTCAAAGAAGGAGCGGTGGGGAAAGTGGCCGTCTGACCGATGCGTTCAGACAATTCTTTAGTCCGCAGCCCCAAGGTATGATCGGTTCCAGCAACCATCGCCAGCGTCTGATATACATGGTGCAGGAATACCTAGGGGCAAGGTCAGACTTGGACACCTTTCCCACCAAAAATCCTCTGGCTTACTGGGTCTTGAGGATGGATCACTGGCCAGAGCTTGCACAGTATGCAATTGAGCTACTGGCCTGTCCTGCATCCAGCGTTCTTTCAGAACGCACATTCAGTGCTGCTGGAGGATTTGTCACGGATCACAGGGTGCGCCTGTCCACCGACTCGGTTGATCGACTGACCTTCATAAAGATAAACCAGTCTTGGATCACCACCAGCTACCAAACACCTGAAGCTGATATAACAGACTAATTTATTTTTAAATGTCACATCCCTTCAAGACTGATGCTGATGCTGAGAGACTGTCCTGTTATGTTGACTGACTATCCTCCTCCTCCTCCTCAATGATCCGATTGATGATGATAGCTTGGAAGAACATTTTTGTTTCTGGGTGCCACTACCAGTGGCTAAGGCCCAATTTTTCAGCCCCTGTTTAACAGGGGCATGTAATTAGAATTTTTTATGCAATGCTTTGCAGCAGGGCTCATTCCTGCACTCCAACTAGAGTATCTGGGAGAGGTTGCAGTGTCGTGGCACCAGCACCAGTGGCTAAGGCCCAATTTTTCAGCCCCTGTTTAACAGGGGCGTGTAATTACAATTTTTGATGCAATACTTTGCAACAGGGCTCATTGCTGTGCTCCAAGTACAGTATCTGTGAGGGGTTGCAGTGTTGTGGCACCAGTGCCTAAGGCCCAATTTTTCTGCCCCTGTTTAACAGGGGCATGTAATTACAATTCTTGATCTAATAATTCACAGCAGGGCCCATTCCTGCGCCCACCAAGAGTAACTGTGAGGCCTTACAGTGTTGTGTCAACACCACCACCACCACCAAAGGCCCAATTTTTCAGCCCCTGTTCAACAGGGGCATGCAATTACAATTCTTGATCTAATAATTCACAGCAGGGCCCATTCATGCGCCCACCAAGAGTAACTGTGAGGGCTCACAGTGTTGTGGCAACACCAACATGTAAGGGGCAAATTTCAGCTGAGTATATACGGCAGGCCCCTACTTTCAAACATCCAACTTACAAACGACTCCTCCTTGCAAACGGAAGGATACAACAGGAAGTGAGAGGAAATCTACCCCTAGGAAGGCAAATTCTCTCCTGTAAGAGTTAATATGGGAAAAAAAGTGTCTCCTCTCCACTGATGCTTTATCACCAATTCTTGTTTCAATAAAAACCCCAAATTTTCAAAAAACATTTGTCATTAGGACGGAAAGTGAGGTGAACTGTTCTGAACAGGTGCACACTGCACAGACAGCAAAACAAATGTTACAGGGGTGATAACCCTTCCCTATGTTTTCCAAAAAGCTTAAAAATAGATTTTTGGGCTGGAGCTACACTTAAACAATGTACCTGTTCAAAATTACAAACAGATTCTACATAAGAACAAACCTACAGTCCCTGTCTTGTATGCACCGCCTGTATACGGCTGTTCAGAGTATATAGTGTAACCTGTGGGACAGGTAGTAGGTACAAAATCTCCCTGGGATGAGCAGGCACAGATACCAAGTCCATTGGATCAGTGAAAACCCAGTGTTATTTATTAGTGCTATATACAAAGTCTAATGACAGGTGCTGTACAGTGTGCTGAAAACAAACAGAAGAAAAAATAGCTAAACAAAAGCCTAGCCGTGTCTCGGCTCTAACTACACAGTATTTACAGGCCCTCACTACCAGGCTGGACAAGCCTAACGCTTGTCAGCTTCCAGATCCAACAGAGTAACAAGTTTTACAAACCTTCTTGCTCTCACAGACCAATGCTGTCTGTGTTTCCCAGGCTGAGCAAAGGCTGTCTGCTCAGGTGAGCTTTTAATTAGCCTGGGGGAGAGAACCAACACCTGAAGTGGATCCTGGCTCAGAGATCCCTGAATGTATATGAGAGGAGCCTGGTATTTGTATAAACCCCAAATAGGACTTTCCCAGGCTCTCTCTGGGATGCTCTGCCACAATAGGGACTTTTTTATTTTGTGTGCGGGGTTCCCCTTAATATCCATACAAGACCCAAAGGGGCTGGTAATAGGCTGGGGTAGGGGGGGGGGGGGGGGTTGATGGGGTAGCTATGCCATTTTTCCTAAAGATTTTCATCCATATTACCGGGACCAGACATTACATTAAAGCCGCAAGCTTTTTTTCCTTTAGAAATGTCATTTTGTGCAGGGACAGTTCTAAACACGGGAAACACGTGGCACTTCACAGGCATACTTTAGACACCCCCCAGGTACGATATTTAAAGGAATATTTGACTATTTTTTTTCACTTTATGCATCATTAAAATGACTGCTCCCGAAAAACGACCGTTTTTAAAACTTCTTTTTGCATTGATACATGTCCCCTGGTGCAGAACCCGGGTTCCCAAACCCTTTTTAGGACAATAACATGCATAATAGTCGTTATAATTAGCACTTTAGAATTCGAACATTCGCATCCATTGTATTTAATAGGGTTCTAAAGTTCGTGCGAACTTTCGGTCCGTTCACGGGTTCTGGTGCGAACCGAACCCGGGGTGTTCGGCTCATCACTACTCTCCTCCAGGCTGGAAAGCATGAGATCGTGAAAAAAAATTCACTGGTCTCATGTTTACTAGCCGCAATGGCGGCTTTGTTTACTTCTGAGGACGCGGGCGTGACGTCATCGCGCCCGGGCCTCCGACGGTCATAGAGATGACTGGTGACAATCTGGTCACCAGTCATCTCTATGCTTGTCATGTGACAAGACAGCGGCGCCGGACGATTCTTTCTCCGGGCCCCCGATGGCAGGGAGAGCCCGGAGAAGCACCGGATGCCGGCAGGGGGGTGACCCCTCCCTCCGCCTATAAGAACGATCAAGCGGCGGAACTGACACTATGATCATTCTTATGGTGCACAGAATCGCCGGCAGAACAAAAAGATATCTGAATGATGCCTCTAGCTGCACCCATCATTCAGATATCCCCCCCACAAAGCCCAGGACGTCATATGACGCCCACCCAGGATGGGAGATCCCATCTGTGGACGTCATTTGACTATGGGTGGGTAGGGAAGTGGTTAACCACTTCAGCCCCGGAAGGATTTACCCACTTCCTGACCAGGCCATTTTTTGCGATACGGCACTGAGTCGCTTTAACTGACAATTGCGCGGTCGTGCGACGCTGTACCCAAACAAGATTTATGTCCTTTTTCTCCCATAAATAGAGCTTTCTTTTGGTGGTATTTGATCACCTCTGCGGTTTTTATTTTTTGCGCTATAAACAAAAAAACACTGACAATTTTGAAATAATAAATATCCCCAAAAAAATAAATCAAAATTCTTCATCAGTTTAGTCCGATATTTACTCTTCTACATATTTTTGGTAAAAAAAAAAAAAAATCACAATTAGCATATATTGATTGGTTTGTGCAAAGGTTATAGCGTCTACAAAATAAGGGATAGATTTATGGCATTTTTATTATTAATTTTTTTTTTGTTTAATAGTAATCTCCGCTCTAATTCATCCCAAAGGTGTTCTATCGGGTTGAGGTCAAGACTAGGGTTGCCACCTGTCCGGGATTCACCCGGACAGTACGGGTTTTGAATCATGTGTCCGGGTTTCAGGCAGACTGAAACCCAGACACATTGTTCAGACTGGGCTGTGGCTCCCCATGTAGCCAAGATAGTCACACACATCTGTTGCTGTCCAGGGGCTGCGGGTGGCTGTCTGGGGGCAGGTTCGTCATCACTGGAGGGGGTGGGGCAGGGCAATGATGTCAGCAAGAGCAATTTGGCTGCACCCACTGTTCGCTGTGGCACGCTATGCGCACCGCATTACTACTCTCCTTGGGGCACCCAAAGGTGTCCAAGGCCACTAAAGTGTTCGGAGTTTTGTTTGAAGAAAGGGTGGCAACCCTAGTCAAGACTCTCCAAGTTCCTCCACCCCAAACTTGCTCATCCATGTCTTTATGGACCTTGATTTGTGCACTGATGCGCAGTCATGTTGGAACAGGAAGGGGTCATCCCCAAACTGTTCCCACGAAGTTGGGAGCATGAAATTGCCCAAAATGTCAACTTGGTATGCTGATGCCTTAAGCAGTGGCGGTGCGTCCATAGTGGGTGCAGGAGCGCCGCCCCCTCTCGCTCCTGCGCCCGTCACTCACAACAATAAATAGGTTCATGCATTCCATGAATCTATGTATTGTCGCCGCCGCTGCCGCCCACTATTCAGATGGCCGTCCCCCTGTTGAGCGCCGGCCATCTGAATAACAGCGGCTGGTTGGTTTTTGGAAGTGCCTATCAGAGCCAGCGGTTCCTGAGGGCTGTAATCGGCTTCCAAATATTTAACCAAGAGGACTCACAGGGGTGCGTTCCCTGTTTAACACTGACAGGCGTTTCAGCCAATCAGGTTCACCGGGTCTGGTTACCGGTAACCTGATTGGCTGAAGCGACATCGAGGGCGGGAGAAGACATCGAGGACGGAAGAAGGATGGCGCTGACCCGAGGAAGGTAAGTGCAGGGCTGGGGGGACAAACTGGCTGCATTTGGGGACAAACTGGCTGTATATGAGGATAAACTGGCTGCATTTGGGGACAAACTGGCTGCATTTGGGGACAAACTGGTTGTATATGGGGACAAACTGGCTGTATTTGGGGACAAACTGGCTGCATTTGGGGACAAACTGGCTGTATTTGGGGACAAACTGGCTGTATTTGGGGACAAACTGGCTGCATTTGGAGGGAAACTGGCTGTGTTTGGGGACAAACTGGCTGTCTGTATTTAGGGACAAACTGGCTGCATTTGGGGACAAACTGGCTGCATTTAGAGGGAAACTGGCTACATTTGGGGGGAAACTGGCTGCATTTGGGGGGAAACTGGCTGTATTTGGGGGGAAATTGGCTGCATTTGGGGGGGGGAAACTGGCTGCATTTGGGGGGGGGGGGGGGAACTGGTGGCGTTTGGGCACAGTGGCTGCGTTTAATGGGCACAGTGGCGGCAATTGATGTGTTTTTTTTTCAGTTTGTTTGCGCCCCCCCAAAAATTTTGAGCACCAGCCGCCACTGGCCTTAAGAGTTCCCTTCACTGGAACTAAGGGGCCAAGCCCAACCCCTGAAAAACAACCCCCCACCATAATCCCCCCTCCACCAAATGATTTGGACCAGAGCACAAAGCAAAGTCCACAAAGACATGGATGAACGAGTTAGGGGTGGAGGAACTTGACTGGCTTGCACAGAGTCCTGACCTCAACCCGATAGAACACCTTTGGGGTGAGTTAGAGCAGAGACTGTGAGCCAGGCCTTCTCATCCAACATCAGTGTCTGACCTCACAAATGCGCTTCTGGAAGAATGATCAAACATTCCCATAGACACACTTCTAAACCTTGTGGACAGCCTTCCCAGAAGAGTTGAAGCTGTTATAGCTGCAAAGGGTGGGCCAACTCAATATTGAACTAAGACTGGGATGCCATTAAAGTTCATGTGCGTGTAAAGACAGGCGCCCCAATACTTTTGGTAATATAGTGTATAATAATCACTCCGGCCCTGACAGTTTGTATCTATTTATTTGCTACTCTAGGCAAGAAAAAATTGAGTAATAACATAATGAGGTGCCTGTATTATAACGTGTGACCTCTCCTGAGTCAGGACTGGAGGTGACTTACAGTAAAGTGTCACTAGGCCAACCAAAGACGTGGCTGACTTGATTTCGATGAAACTCAGGAGCAGAAAGTGAAACCGACTCCACCTGTTCAACAACTCAAACAAAACAGAGGTTGTCACACAGGAAGAAGTCTAGATTTCCCTATCGGGAGGTGGGTGTGAGATGATGGCAGTAGAGGGCAAGGTGACACTCCGAGGATGTTCCTAAAGACAGGCAGCCCAAGAGTCTTAAAGGGAACGTATAACCGTTCTTATTTTTTATTTTTTTTTATTTCTAATTTTTATTTTATTCATTTTTATTTTATTATTATTATTGTTATCATCATTATTAATATTATTATTAATAATAACAACAACAATAATAATAATGAATAAAATAAAATAAATAATAAGAACTCTTATACTATCTCTCATTATTATTATTATTATTGTCGTTGTTATTATTATTATTATTATTATTATTATTATTTTAATATTATTAATATTATTATTATTATTATTTATTTATTTTTGTTATTATTAATACACATATAAATAGTACAGCCTGTATTAGATGCATATTTATAAATACAAGATTGCAGACAAAAGAAAAACAAAAAAATAAAAATAAAATATACATTTAAAATTATGATTATTATTATTGTTGTAATACTACTACTACTACTACTACTACTACTACTACTACTACAACTAATAACAATAAAATAAAAATAGTACAATAAAAAAGAACTGTTTCATCTATACCATCTATTATAAATATTATTGTTATTAATATTACACATATAATTAGTAAAGCCTGTAATGGATGTTTATTTATAAATAAAAGATTTCATAAAAAATAAAAACAATAAAAATGAAATAAAGTAAATAATAAAAATGATAATAATATTAGTAGTAGTTGTTGTAGTAGTAGTAATAGTGGTATTACAACAATAATAATAATAATAATTTTTAAATGTATTTTTAATTTTTTTTTTTTATTGTTTTTATTTGTATGCAATCTTTTATTTATAAAGAAACATCTAATACAGGCTTTAATAATCGTACTACTTTTATTTTATTGTATTCCTTTTTTATATATATATATATATATATATATATATATATATAAAATAAATAATAAAAAAATACATTTAAAAATAATTAATATTATTATTGTCGTACTACTATTATTATTATTATTATTATTATTATTATCATCATATTTTTTACATTTATTTTTTATAATTGTTTGATTTGATTTTTATTTTAAAGCAACCTTTTATTTTTATTTTTTATAAACAAACATCTTATACAAGCTGTACCAGTTAAAGCTTGCCGGGCATGCTGGTTGGATGTTTATGTAGGAGTGTGTCCCTTTTTTATGTCACTCTGCAGTCTTCATAACCCTAGAACAGGGGTCTCAAACTGGCAGCCCTCCAGCCGTTGCGGAACTACAAGTCCCATCAGGCCTCTGCCTGTGGGAGTCATGCTTGTAACTGTCAGTCTTGCAATGCCTCATGGGAATTGTAGTTCTGAAACAGCTGGAGGGCCACCAGTCTGCCCTCTACTCTAGGCTGACACCCACCCATCAAGGCATTTTATAGCAATTATTGCAGTTCAGACACGTGCTTGAAAATGACAGTTGACGAATGTCATTGGTTGTATACTAAGGCACCACACACAGTTCTTATTTCAGATTCTTAGACAAATCAGACCCTCTGTGTTATAGAATAAGGAAAAGGAAAATGCTGAGTATTGGCAGCAGAAGTCAGAGGAGCAGCAGAATCTGAATAGTCTGAATTCCCGGACAAGTTATTTCTAGATCTGACATGATAATGATAACATCTTCTGATGAGCGCCAGACATGACTGTAAACTGTTTCCTAAATATAGTTTTGGTCGGCCTCTTCACCTGCCCATTATCTGGGTGAGTCACCAAGCTGAGTGGGTACTTCTGGCGCAGTATGGGGATGGACTGTGCAAGGTGGGGGGCAGCTCGGGGCTGTAATAACCCAATGTGTAGCTGAAATGAAAGAAGATATCTCACCAGAAGTTACAAAGTTTTGGTAAATCCACCAGGGGTCCAAGTGGACATAGCATTTGTTTCCGGTAAAATATATGCTGTGGATGCTGAACAGCATGGTTGGATATCTCAATATCCTCCTCCACCACTACCACCACCGCTATCTGACCATGCTGAAGCAAGGAGACGGTTATATAATTACTTCTGACTGAAGATGGCTACAATTGTCTGAGAGAGACTAATGTAGTAGCTGTCAGTGAGTGTTGTTGTGGGCTTGTGTCTTTGTGAATGACGCCACTCTGCTCCAGCATGGTCAGATAGCTTGCCCAACTCCCCTCATTGCTATCCGACCACGCTGGAGCAAGGAGAGGAATATATAATTACTTCCGACTTCTAAAACAGACCAGCTACTACAGTTAACTGTGAGAGGCTAATGTAGTAGCTATCAGTGGGTGTTGTTGTGGGCTTGTGTCTTTGTGAATGATGGCGCTCTGCTCCCGCATGGTCAGATAGCTTGCCCACCTCCTCCCTTTGCTATCCGATCACGCTGGAGCAAGGAGAGGAATATATAATTACTTCCAACTTCGAAAACAGACCAGCTACTACATTTGTCTGAGAGAGGCTAATGTAGTAGCTGTGGGTGAGTGTTGTGGGCTAGTATCTTTGTGAAGCATGGTCAGATATCTCGATCCCCCATTGCTATCTGACCACTCTGGAGTAAGGAGTTCCTCTTATAAATATTTGACTCAAGCCGGCTACTATATTTGTCCAAGAGAGACTACTGTAGCAGCTGCTCATGGGTGTTGTTGTGGGCTTGTGTCCTTCTGAATGACGGCACTCTGCACCAGCGTGGTCAGATAGTTTGCCCACCTCCCCCCCCATTGTTATCCGACCACGCTGGAGAAAGGAGATGCTTACATAATTACTTCTAACTCAAGCCAGCTACTAAATTTTTCTGAGAGAGCCCCCACAGGGGTAGGCAACCTCGGCCCTCGAGCTGTTTTGAAAGTACAAGTCCCATGAGACATTGCAAGACCCTGACAATCACAGGCATGACTCCTAGAGGCAGAGGCATGATGGGATTTGACCACAGCTGGGGGGCCGAGGTTGCCTACCCCTAAGTAGCTGTCGGTGGGTGTCGCTGTGGGCTTGTGTCTTTGTGAATAAAGTGCCCCATGATCAGATAGCTTGCCCCCCTCCTTTCCCCACTGCTTGCCAACCATGCAGGAACAAGGAGCGGACTATATAATTGCCTCTGACTTCTGACACAAGCCAGCTACTACATTTGTCTGAGAGAGGCTAATGTAGTAGCTGCTGACGGTGGGTGTTGTTGGCTTGTGTCTTTGTAAATGACAGCACTCTGCTCCAGCGTGGTTAGACAGCTTGCCCATCTTCCCCCATTGCTATCCGACCACGCTGGAGCAAAGAGAGGAATATATAATTACTACTGACTTATGACAAATGTCAGCTACTACATTTGTCTGAGAGAGACTATTGCAGCAGCTACCAATGCATGTGGTTGTGGGCTTGTGTATTTGTGAATGACGGCAATCTGATCCAGCGTGGTCAAATAGCTTGCCCATCTCCCCCCATTGTTATCCGACCACGCTGGAGCAAGGAGAGGAATATATATAATTACTACTGACTTCTTACACAAGCCAGCTACTACATTTGTCTGAGAGAGACTATTGCAGTAGCTGCCAATGCATGTGGTTGTGGGCTTCTGTCTTTGTAAATGATGGCAATCTGATCCAGCGTAGTTAGATAGCTTGCCCATCTCCCCCATTGCTATCCAACCACGCTGGAGCAAGGAGAGGAATATATATAATTACTTCTGACTCAAGCCAGCTACTATATTTATCTGAGAGAGACTATTGCAGTAGCTGCCGATGCATGTTGTTGTGGGCTTGTGTTTTTGTGAATGGCGGTGCTTTACTCTAATGTGGTCAGATAGCTTGCCCCCCCCCCCACTGCTATCCAATCACACTCAAGCAAGAAGACACTTATATAATTACTTTTGACTTCTGACCCAAGCCGGTTACTACATTTATTCAAGAGAGACTATTGTAGTAGCTGCCAGAAGGTGTTGTGGGCTTGTTTTTTTGTGAATGGTGGTGCTCTGCTCCAGCATATTCAGATAGCTCACTACCATCCAACCACTCTGGAACAAGGACACAAATATATACTTACCACAGACTTGTGACAAAAGCCGGCTACTACATTTGTTTGAGAGAGACTATTGTAGTAGCTGTCGATGCGTCTTGTTATAGGCTTATCAACCAATACTCTAGTCATCGCCTCTGAACTAGCTGGTGGCTGCCGGAGGTTGTGGGCTCAGCTTTTTATCAGCTGCAATATAATACATTTTTGCTTTTGGGTTTAATACCACTTTAGGCAGACAGGCAATAAATTGCCGGAGAGCCTTTGTGAGTAGACAAAGCTTCATCACTTCATCAGCCGTCTTATCTGGTCCTTGATTCCTGTCATTGATATGAGGCATTATTCCTTCAACTGACACAAAAAAAGAGCCACCATTCTTTCCATTGACACCAACGGTGGGGCATATTACCTCCCACTGACACCAACAGTGGGGTCCTTTTCCTTCCACAGACACCAACGATGGGGTATACTTCTTTCCACTGATATAAACATTGGAACACTATTCTTCCCATTGATACCAACAATGAGGTACTAGTCCTTTCACTGACACCAATGAATGGGCACTATTCCTCCAACTGATACCAAAGATGGGGCATTGTTCCTTCCACTGACACCAAAGATGGGGCACTATTCC
Organism: Rana muscosa; assembly: GCA_029206835.1. Lineage (NCBI taxonomy): Eukaryota > Metazoa > Chordata > Amphibia > Anura > Ranidae > Rana > Rana muscosa. The sequence goes on along the minus strand of CM055124.1, from coordinate 73,544,570 downwards.
TTCCAATGGCATCAACAATTGGGCACTAATCTTTTCACTCACACCAACAAGGTGGCACTATCACCTCCCACTGACACCGAAAATGGGGCACCAGTTCTTCCATTGACATCAGTGATGGGGCATTATTCATTCCACTGACACCACGGATGGATACTAATCCTTTCACCGACACCAATGATGGGGCACTATACCTTCCACTGACATCAATGATCGGTACTATTCCTCCCACTGACACCAACGATGGGGTATACATCTTTCCACTGAAACTAACAAATGGGCACTATTCCTCCTACTGGCACCAGTGATGGGGCACTAATCCTCCAACTGACACCAACAATGGGGTACTATTTTTTCCACTGGCACCAACAAATTGGTACTATTCTTCCCACTGACATAAAAGATGGGGCATGGTTCCTTCCACTGACAGCAAAATGGGGCACTATTCCTTCTATTGGCATCAATGATGGGGCACTATTCCTCAATCTGACACCGAAAAGGGGGCAAATTTCTTCCACTGATATCAATGATGGGGCACTATTCCCCCTACTGATACCAATGATGGGGCACTATTCCCTCATTATTACCAATAATGGGACACTATTCCTCCCACTGATACCAATGATGGGGGAATTTTCCCATCACTGACACCAATAATGGGGCACTATTCCTCCCACTGACACCAATGATGGGGCACTATTTTCCCACTGATACCAATGATGGGACACTATTCCTCCCACTGATACCAATGATGGGGTACTATTCCTCCAACTGATACCAATGATGGGACACTATTCCTCCCACTGACACCAATGATGGGGCACTATTCCTCCCACTGACACCAATGATGGGGTACTATTCCTCCCACTGACACCAATGATGGGGCACTATTCCTCCCACTGATACCAATGATGGGGCACTATTCCTCCCACTGATACCAATGATGGGGCACTATTCCTCCCACTGATACCAATGATGGGGTACTATTCCTCCCACTGATACCAATGATGGGACACTATTCCTCCCACTGACACCAATGATGGGGCACTATTCCTCCCACTGACACCAATGATGGGGCACTATTCCTCCCACTGATACCAATGATGGGGCACTATTCCTCCTCCTATTGACCACAGGCACCATGTCATTTTTTTTTTACTTTTACTTACTCCCCCAGTCCCAGGAATTTTCTACTCCCACTAGTCACAGTCCCGCCCTCCTATAATCTGAAAGACAATAAACTGACCTTTAGAAAGTCTGGAGACCCCTGTACTAAGATAACAAAGTAATAAATATATCGCTCCCCACCAATAGAAACCGTTACAACCTGAATTCGGTAAGACAATTTCTTTCTTCTTTTTTTGCGATGGGAAAGGCTCGATTTTCATCAATCCAGATAAGGAAACATTTTGCAATAACAGCTCCCCGGGACCTGAATGTCTGCCAGTCACATATGGCGGTGACACTGTGTATAAAACGAGGATTTTTAATTGCTTTTATGACACATCATGCCGTATCATATGTGTGTTGTGCTATAAATGTGTCTCCGAGTGAAGGGGGAGGTCAGGTGCTAGAAGGCTTTTTTTTTATTTCTAGAAAAAATCTGCACATTTTTTTATTTTTTTTTTATCGCTGTCTCCGGAGAATTACCATATTTGTCCTGTTTACCATCATCATTACTGAAAGTGAAAGTGAAAGAAAATTAAAAGATTTTGGGTTGTCACCAGAGCAGGAATAGAAGGGAAATCTTCCAATGGGGACAGTAGTTCTGGTAACAACCAGGGATCCTCTTACTTTGAATGGATTTCCCCTTATGTCCTCTTTTGGCTATGGGGCAGGAAATGAAGAGAAATCTCCCCAATGGAACTGACAGGGGTTATAGGGTTGCCACCTCATCCCTTTAGGCTGGGTTCACACTTGTGCGACACGACAGCCGTCCTACTTTGGATCCGACTTTGCCGACTTTGCCCTGCGACATGAAGCCGACATTCAATGGACGGGGATCCGACTTGGATCCCCGCCAATACCAGGCACTGTGTTTAGTATGAATCTTGAGGGGGAACTCCACGCCAAATCTTAAATAAAAAACCGGCATGGGTTCCCCCTTCAGGAGCATACCAGGCCTTTCGGTCTGGTATGGATTTTAAGAGGAACCCCCTACGCCGAAAAAACGGCGTGGGGGTCCCCCCAAAATCTATACCAGACCCTTAATCCGAGCACGCAGGCCAGTCAGGAAAGGAGGTGGGGCTGAGCGAGCGCCCCCCCCCTCCTGAACCGTATCAGGCCACATGCTGAAAAAACAGCGTTGGGGTCCCCCCAAAATCCAAACCCTTATCCAAGCACGCAACCTGGCAGGCCGCAAGAGAAGAGGGGGGGGACAAGAGAGCGGTCCCCCTCCCTCCTGAACCGTACCAGGCCGCATGCCCTCAACATGGGGGGTTTGGTGCTTTGGGGCAGGGGGGCGACCTGCGGCCCCCCCCACCCCAAAGCACCCTGCCCCCATGTTGATGAGGACAGGGCCTTTTCCCGACAACCCTGGCCGTTGGTTGTCGGGGTCTGCAGGCGGGGGGCTTATCGGAATCCGGGAGCCCCCTTTAATAAGGGGGCCCCCAGATCCCGGCCCCCCACCCTATGTGAATGAGTATGGGGTACATCGTACCCCTACCCATTCACCTGGTGGAAAAAAATGTCAATAAAAAAACACTACACAGGTTTTTAAAGTAATTTAGTACACAGCTCCGGGGGTCTTCTTCTGACTCCGGGGGTCTCTTCCGACTTCGGGGGTCTTCTTCCGACTCCGGGGGTCTCTTCCGACTTCGGGGGTCTTCTTCCGACTCCGGGGGTCTCTTCCAACTTCAGGTGTCTTCTTCCGACTCCGGGGGTCTCTTCCGACTCCGGGGGTCTCCGGTGTCGTCTCTGCGCTCTCCGGTTCTTCTCTCGCTCTTTGGTTCTTTCTTCCTTCTGCCGGGCCTCCGCTATCTTCTTCCAGCTCTTTTGCTAGCGGGGCCTGGTCTTCTCCGTCGCCTTCTTCCCTCTTCTCCTCTTCGATGTTGACACGTCGCTTCCTCCCGCTGTAATGCTGGGTGTGCGGTGCGCTCCGATTTATATAGGCCTCTCATGACGTCACAGTCACATGCTCCGGGTGGCCACATGCTCCCATGACGTCACAGTCACATGCTCCGGGGGCCACACGGAGCTTGTGACTGTGACGTCATAAGAGGCCTATATAAATCGGAGCGCACCGCACACCCAGCATTACAGCGGGAGGAAGCGACGTGTCAACATCGAAGAGGAGAAGAGGGAAGAAGGCGACGGAGAAGACCAGGCCCCGCTAGCAAAAGAGCTGGAAGAAGATAGCGGAGGCCCGGCAGAAGGAAGAAAGAACCAAAGAGCGAGAGAAGAACCGGAGAATGCGGAGACGACACCGGAGACCCCCGAAGTCGGAAGAAGACCCCCGAAGTCGGAAGAAGACCCCTGGAGTCGGAAGAAGACCCCTGGAGCTGTGTAATAAATGAATTTAAAAACCTGTGTAGTGTTTTTTTATTGACATTTTTTCCCACCAGGTGAATGGGTAGGGGTACGATGTACCCCATACTCATTCACATAGGGTGGGGGGCCGGGATCTGGGGGCCCCCTTATTAAAGGGGGCTCCTGGATTCCGATAAGCCCCCCGCCCGCAGACCCTGAAAACCAACGGCCAGGGTTGTCGGGAAGAGGCCCTTGTCCTCATCAACATGGGGGTAGGGTGCTTTGGGGTGGGGGGGCCGCAGGTCGTCCCCCTGCCCCAAAGCACCAAACCCCCCCATGTTGAGGGCATGCGGCCTGGTACGGCTCAGAAGGGAGGGGGGCCGCTCTCTCGTCCCCCCCTCTTTTCCTACGGCCTGCCAGGTTGTGTGCTCGGATAAGGGTCTGGTTTGGATTTTGGGGGGACCCCCACGCCGTTTTTTCGGCGTAGGGGTTCCCCTTAAAATCCATACCAGACTGAAGGGCCTGGTATGCTCCTGGAGGGGGAACTCATGCCGGTTTTTTATTTAAAATTTGGCGTGGAGTTCCCCCTCAAGATTCATACCAAACACAGTGCCTGGTATTGGCGGGGATCCAAGTCGGATCCCCGTTCATTGAAAGTCGGACATATGTCGGCTTCATGTCGCAGGGCAAAGTCGGATCCAAAGTAGGACGGCTGTCGTTTCGCACCAGTGTGAACCCAGCCAACACATATGAATTACACAGGTTCTGAGGCTAATTTAATGCAGATAAGGCACCAAGTGAGTTTAATTACCACCTTAATCAGCCACAGAACCTGTGTAATTACTATGTGTTCAGTTTTAAAGGGATGAGGCGCAACCCTATAGCCCTTCCTTACTAGTCTTTTTTTTTTTTTTTTCAGATATAAAAGACAAAAAAGAATTCAGCTCTGTATTCACTATAACATTATGAAATGTGATTGTTTTAATTGCTGAATTTGACTTGGTATCAGCCTCTAGTAGACATGAGCAATTCGTTTAGTTACGAATTAGTTATTCGTCAAAATTCGTTATATTCGTTAATTCATAAACATACGAATGAACGAACGGTTTACTAAAATTACCAACGAAAAACGAATTATCGAAAAGAACGAATATGGAAAACAACGAAAATACGAAATGATTAAATTAGAAACAGCGAAAATACGAAAAAGATTGAAAAAACGAAAACATAGAAACAACGAAAATACCGAACAAAGATTCAAAATAACGAAAATCTAAATGAACGAAAAAAAACTAAAAACGAAATTACGAATATTCGGAAAACGGAAATCAAAACAACGAATTCGTTAGTTCTGAAATATTTCTGGACGTTGGCCAATAAGCTTGTCCCTTCCCCTGAAGAGGTTGTCCCTTCCCCCAATGAGCTTGTTTCTTAAGCCCCATACACACGGTCGGACTTCCATCTGACTTTTCCGTGGATTTTTGTCCGAACGGAGTTGGCCGGGCACACCCATAGCATACACACCACAGGACTTTTCTGCAAACTTTCCCAAAACTTTTTGCAACATCACGTGGTTTTTCTGCTCTTTACCGCCACCCTTTGGTCAACTTCTGCTATTGTTGGTTGATTTTAACATTAAGCCCCATACACACGGTCGGACTTCCATCGGACTTTTCCGTGGTTTTTGGTCCGAACGGAGTTGGTCGGGAACACCCATAGCATACACACGCTCGGACTTTTCTGCAAACTTTCCCCAAACTTTTTCCAACATCACGTGGTTTTTCTGCTCTTTACCGCCACCCTTTGGTCAACTTCTGCTATTGTTGGTTGATTGTAACATTAGTTGTTTTGTCCATCGGACAAAAGTCCGATGGTTTTCTGTACACACGGTCGGACTTTGCTCCATCGGACTTTTGTTGGCCAAAAGTTTGTCCGTTTGCAGACCCAACTTTTGTCCGATGAAAACCAAAAAAAAAAAAAAAAAAGTTTGTCCGATGGAGCGTACACACGGTCGGATTGTTGGTCCAATTTGCTTAAAATGAAGTTTGTTGGCCAAAAGTCCGACCGTGTGTACAGAAAACCATCGGACTTTTGTCCGATGGACAAAACAAATCATGTTAAAATCAACCAACAGTAGCAGAAGTTGACCAAAGGGTGGCAGTAAAGAGCACATGATGTTGGAAAAAGTTTTGGGAAAGTTTGCAGAAAAGTCCTGTGGTGTGTATGCTATGGGTGTGCCCGGCCAACTCCGTTCGGACAAAAATCCACAGAAAAGTCAGATGGAAGTCCGACCGTGTGTACGAGGCTTTAAGCATACTCTGTCTAGAATCTAGTTTCTATATTACGAATTATGCCCCGATTACGAATCTACGAAAACAATGTTACGAAAGTACGAATAAATGAGCCGGTCAATCTCACGAAAGAACGAATTAAAAAATTACGACAAGTAGTGTTTCGAATAAACGGAAAATGTATTCTAGCGAAAGTACGAATGTAATTAAATCTACAAAAGTAAAATTTTCCAATCAACGGAAATTAGACACGGAAATACGAATCATTGCAAATCAACGAAAATATAGTTCTTCCGAAAATACGAATGCGGCCGAATATAAAATATAACGAAAAATATGAATTTCGAAACAACGGAAATTAGACTAACGGAAAAACGAATCAACGGAAAAATAACCCTTACGGAAATACGAAAGAGTCCGAATTACCTACGTAACCCACGTCTTACAAAATTACGAATCGTAACGAATCAATGGAAACGCAAAGAAACGAAACCAAACAAATTTTTATGTTGTGCACATGTCTAGCCCCTAGTAATCTGCTGTAAAGCAAAGCTTAGATGGTTTGAATCTCGTCAGCTTCAGCGGCTCTTCGAACCATCTGTAAGAAGGCTGATTGTACCCAAGTCGATCCATCAATTGACTTGGGTTTACCAGCATGTTGGAATTTTACATGCAATTATTATTAATTTATCTTTTACTTGTAAAGTCTCTTTAAAGCGGAGTTCCACCCAAAATTGGAACTTCCGCTTAATCCACTTCTCGCCCCCTTACATGCCACATTTGGCATGTAATTTTTTTTTTTGGGGGGGGGGAGTGGGGTCTTTTAGTAGGAGTGGGACTTCCTGTCCCACTTCCTCCTTCCGCCCTGGGCCCGCTTAGGCGACTCGTCTTATCGCCTAAGGCGGGCCCCTCCCTGTAGGCGATCACCTGGGAAACGTGACAGGTCCCAGGCGATCGCCTGTCCACTCAGATTGCGCAGCGCCGCTTGCTCATGCGCAGTGAGTGCCCGGCCTGTGAAGCTGAAAGCTGTCACGGCCGGGTGCCCACAGTAGGAATGGAGGCGCTAGCGGAGAGAGGGGGGGAGAGGAGCGAAGCTCCGTTCGGCCGCGTCGCTGGACAGTGGAGCAGGTAAGTGTCTGTTAATTAAAAGCCAGCAGCTACACTTTTTGTAGCTGCTGACTTTTAATAAACATAAAAAAAAGCTGGAACTCCCCTTTAACTGCTGTCATATGCAGATAATCTATTACATGTAAATCAAATAGTAAATACAATGAAACATACATAAAATCAGTGGCGTCGCTAGGGGGTGACTATTGAGGATATAGCCCCGAATCTGGGGTCCATAGCCCTGAGTCTCTTGCCGCAGGGGTACCTGCCTAACCAGTGGGCCTTGGCCTCTCTACAGCCGGGCCGGCGGTCGGGCTGCATGAGAGAGCCGGGCAGGCGGATGACAGAAGCGAGCGGGCGGACGAGCAGAGATGACATCATCTCTCTCCGCCCACCCCGCATCACCGCTCTTTCGCCCCTCACAGCCGTGCCTCTTCAGTGTCGGAGGTGCGGCAGGGAGCAGCGAGATGACATCATCACCGCTCTTTCGCCCTCACAGCCGTGCCTCTTCAGAGTCGGAGGTGCGGCAGGGAGCAGCGAGATGACATCATCACCGCTCTTTCGCCCTCACAGCCGTGCCTCTTCAGTGTCGGAGGTGCGGCAGGGAGCAGCGAGATGACATCATCACCGCTCTTTCGCCCTCACAGCCGTGCCTCTTCAGTGTCGGAGGTCCGGCAGGGAGCAGCGAGATGACATCATCTCTCACTGCCTGCCCAGCATCACTGCACTCCTGCCCTCGCTCAGAACTAAATGGACCAGTGCTGCCAGATTGCCACCAATGCAGCGACAATGCACATTTGGTGGCACTGGCTGGCATGGCAAGTGACAATCCGCAAATAGTGGCAGGTGATCATCCACATCTGGTGGCAGGTGACTCGGCAAGTGAAAATCCACATAAGGTGGCAGGTGACGGTGGCAAGTGACAATCCACATCTGAGCAGGGCCCAGTCGCCCACTCTCTGTCAACAGTGGAGACTGACTGCCACATCCCATAGTGATAAACATACAACAACAAGAACAGCCCCACTGGGTCAGGGACTTTAAGGGCAGTTGTCAGACCAGGTAATAAAGTATGGAAAGTAAAATCAAGAGTTTGTATTAAAACATCTTAAAATGGTGATTGTAGTCACCAAAATACACTTTTCATACTTTATTACCTGGTCTGACAACTGCCCTTAACTTTCTAGTGGGGCTGTTCTTCTTGTTGTGTCTAAAGACGTAGACAGGGTGGCTCGGGAGCGAGCCTGCACATGTGCCCCAATGCAAAATGGCTTTCCTTGGGGGCACTTACCAAAGAGGAAAAACTTGGAGCGCCAGTGTGAGACCCCAGAAAAAGAGGATCAGGACTGCTGTGTGCAAAACCATTGCATAGAGCAGGTAAGTATAACATGTTTGTTATTTTAATAAAACAAAAAAATGAAACTTTATTATCGCTTTAAAGTGTTACCAAACCCACAACAGTAAAATCAGTCTGTATATGCAGTAAAGCATGCTTGTTATACTCACTGGGGAACCTAAGGGGTTAATCATCCGCATTGTGTAAAAACGCTGCTTGATCCTGTCTTCTCTGATCCTCCCCTTCTTTTACTGTCCACAATCTATCTGCTGATAGAACAGAGCCTTGAACACAAGCTCAGTTTGGTGTGTAGCTTGCTTTTTTTGGGGAGAGTGCATGTGATCAGCACAGGTCCAACCAATCAGCACTGTCCAGACAGAGGGGTCAGGGGTCCTGAAGCCTCATAGGACATTCAGAGGAGAATGAAAACTCTTCCTACAAGCTTTAACCAGACACTGATAGAAGTCTCAAGACTGCTATATACTGCTGATGAGAAAAGGTATTTAGCAGTTAATATTTACAAAAATAATTGCATTTCCATATTCTGTGTACTGTGGGGGACCAGATATAATGAATGCAGAGTCCTGGGTTTAGTAACTCTTTAAAGCGGTGTTCCGCCCAAAAAAATAAAAAAAAATTAAAAGCCAGCAGCTACACATACTACAGCTGCTGGCTTTTAATAAATGGACACTTACCTGTCCTGCAGTCCAGCGATGTCGGCACCCGCAGCTGATGTTTCCATTGCGGCCATTGCGGGTAAGGATACCCGGCAGTGTAGCCTTTCGGCTTCATGCTGAGAACCCTACTGCGGATGCGCGAGACCCGCTCCTCTCTCCTACTGGCCCGGTGGCCGGGGGAGGGAGCCCTGCGCTAACGTCACGGGCCGCGGCCCGGACTCCCGGAAGTGGCAAAGGATACCTGTCAAACACAGGTATCCTGTACCCCCTCCCCCCCGAAAGGTGCCAATTGTGGCACCAGAGGGGGGGGGAAATCCGATGAGCGGAAGTTCCACTTTAGGGTGAAACTCCGCTTTAACCGCTTCCGGACCGCCCACCGCATATATACTGCGTCAGGGGGGCCCGGCTGCGCAAAACCACGTACCGGATCTCTCTTTTCGTCCAATGCATCCACCCCCCACACAGTTAGAAAGCACTCCCTAGGAGCACACTTAACCCCTTGATCACCCCCTAGTGTTAACCCCTTCCCTGCCAGTGTCATTTATACAGTGACAGTGCATTTTTTTTAGCACTGATCACTGTATTGGTGTCACTGGTCCCCAAAAAGTGTCACTTAGTGTCAGATTTGTCCGCCGCAATGTCGCAGTCTCGCTAAAAATCCCCGATCGCCGCCATTACTAGTAAAAACAATAAAAAAAAAAGTCCATAAGGCTACTTTCACACTGAGGCGCTGGATGCGCTGGTGGTATAGCGGCGCTATTTTTAGCACCGCCATACCGTATTTTTTGCTGCGATTTGCGGGCGCTAGCGGGGGGATTTTAACCCCCGATAGCGGCCGAAAATGGGTTAAAAACGCCCGCAATAACGCCTCTTTGTGGCGTTTTGCGGGCGTTTTGGAGGCGCTACCCCATTGATTTCAATGGGCAGGGGCACTTTAGGAGCGGTATTTTTACCGCTCCTATCACGCCTCAAAGATGCGGCTTGCGGGAGTTTTTTGACCCTCCTGCAAGCGCAACGCTCCAGTGTGAATGCCCTCAGGCTTTCACACTGGATACAATTGAGTGGCTTTTTTGGGGCGCAATGCAGGCGCTATTTTTAGCGCAATAGTGTGAAAGGGGCCTAAATCTTTCCCATAGTTTGTAGACGCTATAACTTTTGGGCAAACCAATCATTATAGGTTTATTGTGATTTTTTTTTTTTTTACCAAAAATATGTAGCAGAATATATATTGGTCTAAACTGATGAAGAAATTCGATTTTTTTTTATTGGGTATGTTTTATAGCAGAAAGTAAAAAATACTGTTGATTTTTTTCAAAATGATTGCTCTTTTTTTGTTTATAGTGCAAAAAATAAAAAAACGCAGAGGTGATCAAATGCCACCAAAAGAAATCTCTATTTGTGGGAAAAAAAAGAATGTCAATCTTATTTGGGTACAGCGTCGCACGACTGCGCAATTGTCAGTTAAAATAACACAGTGACGTATTGCAAAAATGGCCTAGTCAGTAAGGGGGTAAATCCTTCCAGAGCAGAAGTGGTTAAGGATGCATCCTAAAAAAATATTCTTTAAAAAAGGCTTTCTGCAAAAAAAGGGTTATATTACTCTCCATTCCTGGGGGGGGGTCTCTGATCTTCGTTCGTTTGAAATGTCGCATTGGCCAAAAAAATCTTTGGGCAATGAAGGAGTAGTAGCATTCCAACGAGCGGGGCTGGTGCCAGGATTTTTGACAGGTGAAACTTCATTTTGCCGCCCCCTGACTCCGCCCCTGAATCCACCCCCTTTGCCCAGTGCGACAGGCAGAGCTGCCATCAGGAATTTTGGGGCCCCTTACACAGTTTCAGGCATGGGCCCCCTGGAGCAGAGGAGAACCGGGGGGGGTAGGGGGGGTGCTGCCGCTGCAAATAGAGAAGCGGGGGGGCTGCTGCGAATTGAGAAGCAGGGGGGGTGCCACAAATTGAGGAGCAGGGTGCTGCCGCCGCAAATTGTTGAGGTCGGGGGGGCTTTGGGTGTTGACGAACAAAAAAAAAGAACAAAAAAAATGGGGGTTGCCATCCGGGGGCCCTGGGGACCTCTGGGCATCTTACAAAAAAAAATTATAAAAAAAAATATATTTTTTTTATAATAAAAAAAAAGGGGGGGTTACCAACCGGGGGCCCTGGGGAGCTCCGGGCCCCTTGCAAAAAAAAAAAAATATATATTTTTGTTTTATAAAAAAAAAGGGGGGTTGCCAACTGGGGCCCTGGGGACCTCCGAGCCTTTGGGGACCTCTGGGCCCCTTACAAAAAAAAAAAAAAAAGGGGGGGGGTTGCCAACCGGGGCCCTGGGGACCTCCGGGGCCCCTTACAAAAAATTATAAAAAAAATGTATATATAAAAAAAAGGGGGGTTGCCATCTGGGCCCCTCGGGACCTCCGGGCCCCTTACAGGTGTACTGCCTGTACCCCCTTGATGGCGGCCCTGCCACAACAACAGGAGCCGGCGCTAAAGGAAGTATGCTGCTGCAGTAGAGAGCACATAGAGGCGCGCAGGGGATGTTTGCTTCCGTTCCATCAGGACATGTCCCCCAGTGCTGCGCCTCTATAATGACACTACAGAGCGGCTGTCTGAGTAACATGCAGCAGAGGCATCCCCTGCATCCCCCTAGATGTGCGCGCTTTATCCCAGCAGCGCCCACTTGGTTATAACATTTATTACAGAGGTACAGTGGAGTCTTGGATTACGAGCATAATCCGTTCCAGGAGAATGCTTGTAATCCAAAGCACTCGAATATCAAAACGAGTTTCCCCATAGAAGTTATTGGAAACGAAGATAATTTGTTCCACACTGACTTCTATTGCATGCAATCCCCCATGTGACCAGAGGTGGGGGGCGCCGGAGAGACTCGGAAATACTCAGAGACCACTCGGATACACTCAGAAACCCTCGGAAAGGCTTGGAAACACTAAAGAACTAAGTATTTCCGAGTGTTTTTGAGTATTTCTGAGAGGCTCCGAGTGTCACCGGCGCCCCCGCACCTCTGGCCAAATGTGGTACTGCACACTGCAGAGGCTTGAATCCTGCTCATTTTGCGAGACAACACTCGCAAACCGAGTCAGGATTTTCAAAAAATAATTGCTCGTATTGCGAAACGCTCGTTAACCGCGTTACTCGCAATCCGAGGTCCCACTGTATTTATAATACAGCACCGAAAACTTACATAGCATGGAGACGTAGAGTAGGGAAACCAGCGGCCGGGCACCCTAGGCTAAGGTGACCAGATTTTTAAAATGAAATCCGGGGACATTTTTTCTTTTTTACTAGTAATGGCGACAATTAGCGACAAATCGCACATTAAGTGACACTTGTGGGAACCAGTGACACTAATACAGTGATCAGTGCTAAAAATATGCAGCCCCACGATCGGATCCTCTTCCCCTCTGTTCTTGCTGCTGGACACCGTCAGCTGAGCTCAGCTCCCTCTCTCTGCCCGTCGCCGCTGCTGCCCACCTCACAGTCTCTCAAGTCTTACTCTCCGGGCCCCGGCTACTACTGGGTGGGGAGCGGAGGAAGATCACTCTGCTAGGGAAGGCAAGGAGATGAGCAGGCCCGCGGCTGGCCGGGACTTGAGCCAAGGCAGAAAAACATGCGAGCGGAGCTGAATGGGCATGCACCCGAAACTGAAGAAATATTCCCTCCACTCCGACCAGCACATGATTATCAGAAAGGGGTACAGATGATGGAAAAAATAGGTGCGGTGGAGCGGGGGTGTGTAATTCAGAATTTTTTTTTTCAATTCTGCACTGACTGTCTTTGAAATTGCTCCAGCCCCTGTTCAAATCCAATCCGGGGACAAAACCGGGGACAGACTTGGTCCGGGGACAGTGTCCTCAATCCGGGGACTGTCCCCGGAAACCGGGGATGTCTGGTCACCCTACCCTAGGCAGCAGTGCACCCTAGACGGCCACCTAGTTTGCGTAGTGGTAGCACCGGCCCTGCCAATGAGATCCTGATTGTGATCTGTCCACCTGTAAGCTTGTTGCTAATGGCGTTAGACTGACATCACTGGCGCATTAAAAATTATAGCTAAGGGAAAAAGGGAAGGAAGGAGTTAATTAGGGCTTATAAGGGTTACCTAGTTTACTAAGGTGTCAAATAAGAATACATTTTATTATTTATGTCACATGTAGGTCAAAGGTCATACTTTTTTTGATCTGCAAATGACCCAAATCAATGTGTTTATGATTGTGCTCTGTCCATCTATATGCTTGTTCATAGCGTTGCGTTGGACTGACATCACTGGTGCATAGGGTGACCACATTTCTAAACTACTATTCAGGGACACCCCCCCTTCCCCAAAATCAGCTTGCGCTGTAACGAATCACAGCACAGTGATTGAACACAAGAGGAGGGATTTGCGATTTCTCCAATCACAAGCAGGGGGCGGGATTGTGCTCCTCCAGGCATTCCCGGCCAGGACAAGTACTGTCAGTGAGTAAAGCGGTGATGTGGCGGCCTTTTTTGGGGCCATCAGATTGGCCCAGGGGGTGGCTGTATCAGTTACATTCCGGGACACTGTATTGTCCTGGCATGAAGGTACCCGGATCAGACCTGCAAAATGCGGGACTGTCCCGGGCAATCCGGGACACGTGGTCACCCTACTGGTGCAGTAGGAACTCTGATTGGCTGACACTACTGGCCTTTTCTTTCTCAGACTGAATGCTGATTAAAGCAAACAAATATAAAAAGAAATTAGGTATTTACATACCTCCCAACTATGTCATAGGAAAGAGGGACACCTACTACCAAACGTATGTAGGCATAGGACACGCCCCCTGCCACACCCCCTTAACCACTTCCCGACCGCGTCATGTACAAAAGACGTCCACAGCGCGGTTGAGTTATCCTGAGTGGACGTCCCAGGGACGTCCTCACAGAATCTTGCTCCCGCGCGCCCCCTGGGGCGCGCTCCAGGATATGTCCGTGACCGCCGGGTCCGGAAGACCCGGCGCATCACGGATCACGGTAGATGGCCGCTAATCGCGGCCGTTTACCACGTGATCGCTCCGTCAAATGACGGAGCGATCACTTGTAAACAGACCGGCGTCATTTGATGACGCCGGTTCCTCCCTCCCCTCTCTGTACCGATCGGTACAGTGTGAGAGGAGAGGGGAGGGAGCGGATCATGTCCGCTCCCTCCCCCATGTCAGCTGTGGGCTGGATCTGTGACAATTGCAGTCACAGATCCAGCCATCCATCCATCCCTGCTCAGCCATCCCTGTGCAATACTCTGCCAATACTCTGCAATACACCCTGTGCAATACTCTGCAATACACCCTGTGCAATACTCTGCAATACACCCTGTGCAATACTCTGCAATACACCCTGCCAATACTCTGCAATACACCCTGCCAATACTCTGCAATACACCCTGTGCAATACTCTGCAATACCCTGTGCAATACTCTGCCCATACTCTGCCCATACTCTGCAATACCCTGTGCAATACCCTGCCCATACTGTGCAATACCCTGCCCATACCCTGCCATACTCCGCAATACTCCACAATACACGGCAATACTCCACAATACCCAGCAATACTCCACAATACCCAGCAATACTCCACAATACCCAGCAATACTCCACAATACCCAGCAATACCCAACAATACCCTGCAATACTCCACAATACCCGGCAATACTCCACAATACCCGGCAATACTCCACAATACCCGGCAATACCCCGCAATACTCGGCAATACTCGGCAATACTCGGCAATACCCGGCAATACTCCTCAATACCCGGCAATACTCCTCAATACCCGGCAATACTCCTCAATAGCCGGCAATACTCTGCAATAACCACTTCCCGCCCGCCGGCCGTCATATGACGTCCTTGACTTTGTGCGGAGATATCTGAATGATGGGAGCAGCTACAGGCATCATTCAGATATTCGCTTTTTCAGCTGGCGATTCCCTACACCATAAGAACAATCATAGTGGCTGTTCCACCGCTTGATCGCTCTTACGGAAGGTGAGAGGGGATGCCCCCCCTCCCGCTGCCCTCCGGTGCTTCTACCGACTCACCGCTACGATCAAAGCCAGGATTGTTTTTTTTTTTTGTTTTTTTTCAGGCTTCCCAGCCTAGAGGTGAGATGTGGGGTCTTATTGACCCCATATCTCACTGTAAAGAGGACCTGTCATGCCATATTTCTATTACAAGGGATGTTTACATTCCTTGTAATAGGAATAAAAGTGATCAAAAAAAAATTTGGGGCGGAAAAACATGTCAAACTAAAATAAATAAAGTAAAATGAACAATAAAATATATATTTTTTTTAAAGCGCCCCTGCCCCCGCGAGCTCGCATGCAGAAGTGAATGCATACGTAAGCCCCGCCCACATATGAAAACGGTGTTCAAACCACACATGTGAGGTATCTCTGCGAACGTTAGAGCGAGAGCAATAATTTTGGCCCTAGACCTCCTCTGTAACTCAAAACATATAACCAGTAAAAATATTTAAAGCGTTGCCTATGGGGATTTTTAAGTAGCGAAGTTTGGCGCCATTCCACGAGCGTGTGCAATTTTGAAGGGTGACATGTTAGGTATCTATTTACTCGGCATAACTTCATCTTTCACATTATGCAAAAACATTGGACTAACTTTACTGTTTTTTTTTCTTTTAGGCACAAAACAGTTTTTTTCCGTAAAAAACGCGTTAGAAAATTTCTGCGCAAATACCGTGCGAGATAAAAAGTTGCAATGACCACCATTATATTCTTTAAGGTCTTTGCTAAAAAAAACATATATAATGTTTTGGGGTTCTATGTAATTTTCTAGCAAACAAATGATGATTTTTACATGTAGGAGAGAAATGTCAGAATTGGCCTGGGTGCTCCAGAACGCCTGAAGGTGCTCCCTGCATGTTGGGCCTCTGTATGTGGCCACGCTGTGTAAAAGTCTCACACATGTGGTATCGCCATACTCGTGAGGAATAGCAGAATGTGTTTTGGGGTGTAATTTGTGGAATGCATATGCTGTGTGTGAGAAATAACCTGCTAATATGACAATTTTGTGGAAAAAAAAAAAAAAGAAAAAAAAAAATCTTGATTTTTGCAAAGAATTGTGGGAAAAAATGACAACTTCAAAAAACTCACAATGACTCTTTCTAAATACCTTGGAATGTCTTCTTTCCAAAAAGGGGTCATTTGGGGGGTATTTGTACTTTTCTGGCATGTTGGGGTCTCAAGAAATGAGATAGGCCGTCAGTACTTCAGGTGTGATCAATTTTCAGATATTGGCACCATAGCTTGTGGACTCTATAACTTTCACAAAGACCAAAAAATATGCACCAATTTGTACTTATTTTTACCAAAGATATGTAGCAGTATAAATTTTGGCCAAAATGTATGAAGAAAAAATACTAATTTGCAAAATTTTATAACGGAAACAAAGAAAAATTCATTTTTTTACAAAATTTTCAGTCTTTTTTCTCTTATAGCGCAAAAAATAAAAAACCCAACAGTGATTAAATACCACCAAAAGAAAGCTCTATTTGTGTGAAAAAAAGGACAAAAATTTCATATGGGTACAGTGTTGTATGACTGAGTAATTGTCATTCAAAATGTGAGAGCACCAAAAGCTGAAAATTCGTCTGGTTAGGAAGGGGGTTTAAGTGCCCAGTTGTCAAGTGGTTAAAGAAGAATTATCAAAAAAAAAAAAAAGGTTAATTAAATCCACAAGTGCTTTTTTTTTACCAATACGTTTCCTTTATATTAGCTTCTAAAATTTACAAATGCAGCAATTTAGAAATTGGATGAAAGGTTTAGCACTGGGAAACATTTTTTGAAGGATAAAAAGTGCATTTTATATACAACTATATGGGTCAGACCAAAATGAGGGACAAATGAGGAGGAAAGAGGGACATTTCTCCAAATCAGAGACAGTCCCTCGAAATCAGGGACAGTTGGGAGCTATGTATTTATATTAGCTTTACTTCTAATTCAATACACAATTGCATTACATTGCGTTAATTCTCATCGTTTTAGGTTAGTTTAGTTGTCAGAATCCAGTTATTAGTGACAGGATACCAAAGATATCTGGTGTTTCAGGCTGAGCTCATATCAGTATTGGAAAGGAGCAACTCACCTATGACCAGAAGATATTTACATGTTATCTCTGGCTGGGCAAACACATTTCACTAATGATTAACCAGAAAACCAAAGGAGATATTTTCGGTTTCAGAGACATTTTTGCATAGCGCAATATTACTTATGCTGGCCATACACTATACGAAAAATTGTACGATAGCGATTTAGAAAAAACGTAAGATTTTTCGGAAGGGCAAAAGATACTACCATCATGTAGCCACCAAATTTCGAAAGATAAACGTTTAATGGACATAAATTAACCGGTTTATCGTTCCATTTGGTCACATTAGAAGGGAAATGACGAAAATAAAATTGACCTCTCGACCCCCATGTGTTAATTACAAAATGTGTTTACTTCCAGGTTAAAGTCTTCTCGCGCCTACGCATGAAAAAAATCTATCGATTTTTCTCGTGCGAGAAACTCACTAACCTTACAAAGTTCATTCATTCAATAAAAAATATTTCAAAATTGTCAATCGAATTTTCGGGGCTGAAGATTTGAAACCGATTATCGTTCGTCATCCACTAATTATCAGAAAATCGGCCGAACGTTCAAAACAATAGAATTTCGTTCCAATTTTTCGTATAGTGTATGGCCAGCATTAGACTAGAAGGCATTCACGTATCTCATTCCATCATATATCAAAAAAATAAGAGGATTATTCCTCATTTCGGGACTGTGGGCGGAGCCATCAAAATGATTCCATTACACCCAGTTAACCAGATGCACATCCAGAACTGCTGGTGCATAGGACATACACCCTCTTCCAAATTATTATGCAAATTCTATTTCAGTGTCACAAAGATTAAATATTTTGTTTTTCAGTTTAACTTATGGATGGCATTGTGTCTCAGGGCTCTTTTGATCACTGAAAACAATCTCTGACACCTGTGATAATTAGATTGCCAGGTGAGCCCAATTTAAACTACTTAGGCCCCTTTCACACTTGTGTGACTTCAAAGTCGCGCGATTTTGCCGCGATTCGCGGCCGCGATTTTGTCAAGACAGTCATACGACTGTGGATCCGACTTTGCCCCACCACTTGAAGTATGACTTCAATGAGCAGGGATGCGACTTTGATCCCCCAATAATTAGGGGGAACTCCACGCCAATTTTTTTTTTTTTTTTTTTTAAACGGCATGGGTTCCCCCTTCATGAGCATACTGGGCCCATAGGTCTGGTATGGATTTTAAGGGGAACCCCCACGCCAAAAAAACGGCGTGAGGTCCCCCCCAAAATCCATACCAGACCCTTATCCGAGCACCAGCCTGGCCGGTCAGGTAAGGAGGTGGGGACGAGCGAGCGCCCCCTCTCCTGAGCCGTACCAGGCCGCATGCACTCAACATGGGGGGGTGGGTGCTTTGGGGCAGGGGGGCCCAAAGCACCCACCCCCCCATGTTGAGGGCATGTGGCCTGGTATAGTTCTGGAGGGGGGGCGCTTTCTCGTCCCCACCCCCTTTCCTGACCGGCTGGGCTGGTGCTCGGATAAGGGTCTGGTATGGATTTTGGGGGGGACCTCACGCCGTTTTTTTGGCGTGGGGGTTCCCCTTAAAATCCATACCAGACCTATGGGCCCAGTATGCTCATGAAGGGGGAACCCATGCCGTTTTTTTTTTTTTTTCAATTGGCGTGGAGTTACCCTTCATGCACAAGTCGTGTACAATTCGCATGCCAAAGTCGGATCTGTTAATACGGAATCCGACTTTGATCCGACTTCAGAAAAAAAGTAGTGCAGGAACTACTTTGACGTCGGCACGACTTAAAGTCGTGCCAATATGAATGGTAGTCATTCAAAATCATGGAGAATGACTTGTCATACGATTTTGCCGTCCAAAAATCATGGTACAAGTCGTATAAAGCCTTGTACACACGGTCGGACTTCCATCTGACTTTTCCGTGGATTTTTGTCCAAACGGAGTTGGCCGGGCACACCCATAGCATACACACCACAGGACTTTTCTGCAAACTTTCCCTAAACTTTTTCTAACATCACGTGGTTTTTCTGCTCTTTACCGACACCCTTTGGTCAACTTCTGCTATTGTTGGTTGATTTTAACATTAATTGTTTTGTCCATCGGACAAAAGTCCGATGGTTTTCTGTACACACGGTCGGACTTTGCTCCATCGGACTTTTGTTGGCCAAAAGTTTGTCCGTTTGCAGACCGAACTTTTGTCCGATGAAAACCAAAAAAGTTTGTCCGATGGAGCGTACACACGGTCGGATTTTTTGGCAAACTTGCTCAAAATGAAGTTTGTTGGCAAAAAGTCTGACTGTGTGTACTGTGAAAGGGGCCTAATGCCGTGTACACACGATCGATTTGCTCGACGGTGAAAACACCGTCGAGAAAATCGACGGGAAAAACGAGGAACGGCTTGTTTCCCTACACACAGCCGTTTTCCCCATAATTTTTTCTCTTGGTCGAGAAAAACGACCGTGTGTAGGCTCCCCGGCAGTGTTTCCCTATGGGAAAACTGCAGTGGAAAAAAATGCCGTGAATCACGACGAGAAAAATTAGAGCATGTTCTAATTTTTCTCGTCGTGATTAATGCCGTTTTTCTCGTCGTGAAAAATGACGAAAGCCCACACACGGTCGTTTTTCTCATCAAAGAGAAAAAAAAGTAATTTTTCCCAACGAGAAAAATGGTCGTGTGTACGCGGCATTAGGCTAGGTTCACACTGCTGCGAATTCTATTGCGAATTTGAGCCGCTGCGATTGCTCAAATTCGCAAGTCATTTAAATAACATTATTTTACATTAGTGCCGTTCACAACAATGCGTTGCGAATCTAAGCTGCGGGAAAAAAGAGTCCTGTTTGAGTTTGATCCGTGTGCGATGCGAATTCAGCTCTATAGACAGGCATTCCCGAAAATCGCGTGATTTTGAAGTCGCAGCAGTGTGAACCTAGCCTTAAGGAGGATATTCAACATTATTAAGCAGAGCACCATTTTCAAGCAATATGGGGAAGAAAAAGGATCTCTCTGCTGCCGAAAAGAGTGAAATAGTTCAATGCCTTGGACGAGGTATAAAAAACATTCGATATTTCACGAAAACTTAAGCGTGATCATTGCACTTTTTTTAAGAGATTTGTGGCTGATTCAGAGCACAGACGGGTTTCGTGCAGATAAAGGCACATTGAGGAAGATTTCTGCCAGATCCATGCATCGGATCAAGAGAGCAGCTGCTAAAACACCATTACATAGCAGCAAACAGATATTTGAAGCTTCTGGTGCCTCTGGAGTCCCATGGACATCAAGGGGTAGAGTCCTCCAGAGTCTTGCAACTGTGCATAAACCTTCCATTCGGCCACCACTAACCAATGCTCACAAGCAGAAACGGCTGCATTGGGCAGAAAAAAGCATGAAGACTAATTTTCAAACAGTCCTGTTCACTGATGAGTGCCGTGCAACCCTGGATGGTCCAGATGGATGGAGTAGTGGATGGTTGGTGGACGGCCACCCTATTCCAACAAAGGCTGCGACGTCAGCAAGGCGGTGGTGGAGTCATGTTTTGGGCCGGAATCATGGGAAGAGAGCTGGTCGGCCCCTTTAGGGTCCCCGAAGGTGTAAAGATGACCTCTGCAAAGTATGTGGAGCTCCTGACTGTCCACTTCCTTCCCTGGTACAGAAGGAAGAACTATGCTTTCTGTAATAAAATCATCTTCATGCATGACAATGCACCATCTCATGCTGCAAAGAATACCTCTGCATCAATGGTATGGGGATAAAAGGAGAGAAAGTCATGGTGTGGCCTCCATCCTCCCCTGACCTCAATCCTATTGAGAACCTTTGGAGCATCCTCAAGCAAAAGATCTACGAGGGTGGGAGGCAGTTTACATCCAAACAGCAGCGCTGGAAGGCTATTCTGACATCTTGCAAACAAATTCAAGCAGAAACTGTCCAAAAACGAATGCCGCGTACACACGGTCGGAATTTCCGTCGAAAAAATCTTGGATGGTTTTTCCCACGGAATTCCGCTCAAGCTTGGCTTGCATACACACGGTCACACAAAAGTTCTCTGAACTTTCGACCGTCAAGAACGCGGTGACGTACAACACTACGGCGAGCCGAGAAAATGAAGTTCAATGCTTCCGAGCATGCGTTGAATTGTTTCCGAGCATGCGTAGGAATTTTGCGCGTCAGAATTGCTACAGACGATCGGAATTTTTTTGGTTGGAAAATTTGAGAACCTGCTCTCAAATTTTTCTTCTCGGAAATCCCGACAGGAAAAGTCCGATGGAGCCTACACACGGTCGGAATTTCCGATGAAAAGCTCACTTCGAACTTTTCTTGTCGGAAATTCCGACCGTGTGTACGCGGCGTTACAAGTTCAATGGATGCAAGACTTATGAAGCTGCTATCAAATAAGGGGTCCTATGTTAAAATGTAATGTGACCTGTTAAAATGTTTAAAAAGTTAAAATGTTCAAAGTTTGATTGAAATCGCTTTTGCTGCAAACACAACAAATGACAATTTTCAGTTCTTTACAACCTATAAAGTGTTTTAAAACTTACTGTGCGTAATAATTTGGAACAGTGCACTGTAAGTTTTTTATTTTGAAAAACAAACTGTTATCATTAGGAGGCATGTTCAATAAAATTTGAATTGTACTCTTAATAATAGTTGATAACATGAGAATTATGCTGACTGTTGTTTACATCAATTATTTAGGTAAATGAGAAAAATATCATTGGCATAATAATTTGGAACAGGGTGTAAATTAATCCTTAATTATAGGGCCATTTATGGACTGCAAAGCTGAGTCTGACAGGTACACAAGGACGGGTGCAAGGCCCTCGCTGCTCAGGTGCGTGCACACATACCTGTCAAACTCGGATGTGCAGATGAGGCCATACAGCCAATACTTATCCATTCACTTAATATTCACTGTAGGGTCAGCAGTGGGGGGGGGGGAAAATCCCCCCCCCCCAAAAAAAAACACGACTCTGCCTGCTGCACGGGGGCCGAGCACCCTTCTGAATGAGCCCTAAGGGGGTGTCTGTATTTATAAGCTGAACTGCTGCCACCTAGCGATGGAAACGTTTATTGTAATGGACAACACAACATCTTTATTATTCGTATTTTAAACAATATAATAATTTACATGGAACCATGGTCTCGAAGAGGGGGACACACAAGGGCTAAAACTGTAATAAACACAGAGAGTACATAATGTACATAGAGCTTACAATCTAACCATCTAAAAAGAGGAACAGTTACAGGGGTTGGGATTTTGTCAAAGTAGTCATTGAGCAAGATTATTATATTATATTAATTATGTATGCTGTATATTAAAATATATATATATATACACATACATACACACACACACACACACACAGGTATATATGTATAAATATATATTATACATATACATATATACATTTTTTGGGGGGGCGCAAACAAACTGAAAAAAAAATCCATAAATTGCAGCCACTGTGCCCGTCAAACGCAACTACTGTGCCCATCAATTGCCGCCACTGTGCCATCAAACGCAGCCACTGTGCCATCAAACGCAGCCACTGTGCCCATCAAACGCAGCCACTGTGCCCATCAATTGCTGCCACTGTGCCGTCAAACGAAGCCACTATGCCCATCATATGCAACCACTGTGCCCATCAAACGCAGCCACTGTGCCATCAAACGCAGCCACTGTGCCATCAAACGCAGCCACTGTGCCCATCAAACGCAGCCACTGTGCCCATCAAACGCAACCACTGTGCCCATCAATTGCTGCCACTGTGCCATCAAATGCAGCCACTGTGCCCATCAAATGCTGCCAGTGTGCACCCCCCCCCCCCGCCCGCCCGGCACTTACCTGTCTCGGTGGGGCAGCGGGTCACGGTCCTCCACGCTCCTCAATGTCTTGTCCCGTCCTCTCTTCCCGTCCTCTACTATGATTGGACACCTGATAGGCGGCGTCCAATCACAGCGCCTGTCGTTTCAGCCAATCTGGTGACAGGTAACTGACCCGAGCACCTGATTGGCTGAGAGGCGGCTCAGTGTTAGGAAAGCGATTCATTCGCTTTCTTAACACAACGCTGAGAGTGAACAGCGAACGCACAGCATGGGGCCCGCTGTTCACCTTTTTGGACACCTATTAGAGCCTATAGCCGTGTACACACGATCAGTTTTACAGATGAAAACAGTCTGATGGACTGTTTTCATCGGACGAACCGATCGTGTATGGCCCCCATCGGTGTGAAAAAATAGAACATGTTTTAAATTTATCCGGTGGGAAAAAAAACAATAGCAAAATCCGATCGTCTGTGTGGAAATCCATCGGATAAAAAACCCACGCATGCGCAGAATCAAGTCGACGCATGCTCAGAAGCATTGAACTTAATTTTTCTCGGCTCATCGGAGTGTTTTACGCCACTGCGTTTGAAACGGTCGGTTTTTTGACTGATGGTGTGTGGGCAAGACTGATGGAAGACAGTTTCATCGGATTTCCCATGGAAAAAACCATCGGATTAGAATCCATAGGATATCCGATCGTGTGTACAGGGCTTTAGGCTCTAATCAGGTGTAGTACACGGACCCTTTTCTCCTGCCTACCTTCTCCTTGCAGGGATAAAGGCACACCGTTCCACATGCCCGTATCCTCCTGGTTTAAGAGGTTTAGCGGTGTTCTTACAATTTTGGGTCCTGCAGCGAGTTACCTCCATCCATTGGTTCTCGTCCCTAGAGTATTGGGAAAAGTCTGTGTTCTTCCTCCCAAAGAAAGCCAATGTCCAAACAGTGTTTAAACTCCAAACAGACGAGTTTATTTTATCTCGCTTGAAACAGATTTGGGAACAGGTTGAAGATAGAGACAAAGTAGGTAGAGGGACAGGTTCAGGCACGAGACACCCAACTCCCCTATTCTTCACTTAAGCCTGAGTGTGAATTGCTCACTCGGATAGATCCCTCTCACAGTTCTAGCAGCCGGAGTGAAACACGAACAGTTCCTTTAAGTTAGTCCCCTTCACGGACAATGTCCAAGTAATTCTCTGCCACAGAATCCTTTAGTTACTGAATTAGAACTTTGAAACTCCTGTAGATTAGTAGAGAACATAGGTGCCAATGGGACATGCTACAGGAGCTATACTGCAACTCACGAATCCTTTCCTCTGATAGGCAACCAGGTCTCTCCTTTACCGTGAATCTCTTCACCGATCCGTCAGACAGGTCCTCCCCTGGTTTCCTCTCCTTCAGAGCGGGCCACCCTCACACGGGTTCCCTGGGACGCCAGTGTGTTGACTGTAGACCCAGTTGAAGGTACTGGGCCTACCTGGAACTCTATAGCCTCGGGCTAAAGGTGCCCGAGACTCCTTGACCAGTTCACGCACCCCAGGCCAACAAGGCCAACGGGCGTGACTTCGCCACCAGGGGTCCTCCCCTGCACTCTCCTCCTTCTCGACTCCTTAAGATCATGGCGTCTGCCCTTTATGTAGCCTCTCCCGGCATGCACAGCAGGCAGAACCCGCCCACCACACGGTAGCCAAGAGAGGACACCAATTGTACCACAATGCCACCTGAGGTTTAACCCGGGACCTGGGCAACAGCGCCACCTCAGGCCCAGGGGAACTATACACCAGGCAACAACATGGCAGAGCAGAGTCCGTATTGAACAGAATTGTAGGATCTGAGCCATACTATTGCCCAGACTACCCCTAAATTTACAGCATAGCGACCCCAGTTTTGGGGGTCCCGCTACACAGGCATTTCCCAAAAATACCCAGCCGCTGTAATTCAGGTGCCTGCCACCCGAAAAGGGGGTGGCAGCGGCGACCATAGATAGATTCATGCAGGTGATAGATGGACTCACCACCACTGCTCCAAACTAACTGGATCTAAGCAGGTATGTCAATGCATAAAGCGGCATTTGAAACATGTTAATAATGTCCATGGTACCATCCTGCTATAACTGTTATAAACAGGTACATAGAGTTTACCATCTAAAAGGGGTAACAGTTACAGGGGTTAGGATTTTATCTCAGCAGTCATTTATCAAGTTGGCTAATTATATGTCTGATATGATCTACAAATCCATATAAAAAATATAGAAGCAATGAAATACTAAAATGATCTAATGATACAAATTGTTACATATTGGCCTCTGAAGATCAGCGCACACAAGAACATTCCTATCTGTACTCCATACACAACCAGTAACCTTGGTCATCATGAGCAGATGAGAGGCGTCCGGGGAATCACGGGATGTGAGATGAAGCCTCGCATTGAGCGTTATTGACACTTCCTTGTGATCTTGAACTAATCTTGGCGCGAGCTTTGTGTTCCCTGGCAAAGGCACCCGACCGCCTGAATAGAGACGCTTGTCACCACAATGATCTCCCACAATGACGCTGACCTTGCTGACTTCAACACAATGTCAGTTTTTCAATGGAACGTTTTCGGCTGTAGAGTGTGATTAGCTCAGAGGGCCGTGGCGGGGCTGAAGCCGGACCGAGCCCTGGGGCATAGCCGGTACTGATGCAGCATGTCCTCGGGGGTCAGATGCCAGGACAGCGGGGTCAAGCTGGAATGCAGAGACCGAAATGGTCAATCTCTGACTTAGAAAGGCTCCCGGTGCGGAATACATCAGTGCAGAGAATGCTAAAGTGGACCTAGTATCATATATACTGTATAAATATATATACACATCCTATATTGTCAAAAGTATTGGGACACCTGCCTTTACATGCACATGAACTTTAATGGCATCCCAGTCTTAGTTGGCCCACCCTTTGCAGCTATAACAGCTTCAACTCTTCTGGGAAGGCTGTCCACAAGGTTTAGGAGTGTCTATGGGAATGTTTGATCATTCTTCCAGAAGAGCATTTGTGAGGTCAGGCACCAATGTGGACGAGAAGGCCTGGCTCGCAGTCTCCGCTCTAATTCATCCCAAAGGTGTTTTATTGGATTGAAGTCAGGACTTTGTGCAGGCCAGTCAAGTTCCTTCATCCCAAACTCGCTCATCCACACTATATTGCCAAAAGTATTGGGCCACCCCTCCAAATCATTTGGTGGAGGGGGGATTATGGTGTGGGGTTGCTTTTCAGGGGTTGGGCTTGGCCCCGTTATTTGGCCAGGGACAGTAGGGCTGGGGACGAAAGGACTAGATCAGGGGTCTCCAAACTGCGGCCCCTTGGGCTGAATGCGGTCCTTTGTTTGCCTTTATCTAGGCCTTTGGGCACTATTCCTCCCACTGACACCAATGATGGGGCACTATTCCTCCCACTGACACCAATGATGGGGCACTATTCCTCCCACTGACACCAATGATGGGGCACTATTCCTCCCACTGACACCAATGATGGGGCACTATTCCTTCCACTGACACCAATGACGGGACACTATTCCTCCCACTGACACCAATGATGGGACACTATTCCTCCCACTGACACCAATGTTGGGGCACTATTCCTCCCACTGACACCAATGTTGGGGCACTATTCCTCCCACTGACACCAATGATGGGGCACTATTCCTCCCACTGACACCAATGATGGGGCACTATTCCTTCCACTGACACCAATGACGGGACACTATTCCTCCCACTGATACCAATGATGGGACACTATTCCTCCCACTGACACCAATGTTGGGGCACTATTCCTCCCACTGACACCAATGATGGGGCACTATTCCTTCCACTGACACCAATGATGGGGCACTATTCCTTCCACTGACACCAATGATGGGGCACTATTCCTCCCACTGACACCAATGATGGGGCACTATTCCTTCCACTGACACCAATGACGGGACACTATTCCTCCCACTGACACCAATGATGCACTATTCCTCCCACTGACACCAATGATGGGGCACTATTCCTTCCACTGACACCAATGATGGGACACTATTCCTCCCACCGACAACAATGTTGGGGGGACTATTCCTCCCACTGACACCAATGATGGGGCACTATTCCTCCCGCTGACACCAATGATGGGGCACTATTCCTCCCGCTGACACCAACGATGGGGCAATATTTCTCCCACTGACACAAATTATGGGGCACTATTCCTCCCACTGACACCAATGATGGGGTCAAACAAATGGCCCCTGCCCCCACCTATAACTGGCCTTCACAGCAAGGAGCACATGGATGGACAAACGCATGAAAAACAAAAACAGAACATTCCATAGCTCAACTCACCAACCAGTCTGCCAACCGACCAAATTATCCCGTCCAACAGTCTGCATTAAAAACAGAGGTTTAATTAGCAGGCATTTGCAAACGCATGCGTAAGCTGCAAGGCCTCTTCACGGCATCCATGTGCTTTTTGCTGTGAAGGCCAGTTATAGGTGGGGTCAGGGGCCATTTGTTTGTTACTAGGGTAAATATGGTCCAGGGACACACTGGGCACCTTCGCTGCTACTGTGCTACTGCTGGGTGCTCAGTATGCTCCTGTTCCTTTAAGGGGGATTGGGCTGCCTCCAGGCCCACCTGCCCCTCATCTATCCATTTAATGCATGTGCTTCCATTGTGGAGACGCTTATAAATTCAGTAGCGTTAGGACTGCAAGCTATACACAGGGTGCCGTGAAGAGGCCTTACAGCTTACGCATGCGTTTGCAAATGCGTGCTAACTAAACCCCTGTTTTTTTAACCGCAGACTGTTGGACAGGTTAATTTGGTCGGTTGGCAGACTGGTTGGTGAGTTGAGCTATGGAGTGTTCTGTTTTTGTCACCAATGATGGGGTACTATCCCTCCCACTGACACCAATGATGGGGCACTATTCCTCCCATGGACACCAACGATGGGGCATATTCCTCCCATGGACATCAACGATGGGGCATATTCCTCCCATGGACACCAACGATGGGGCATATTCCTCCCATGGACACCAATGATGGGGCATATTCCTCCCATGGACACCAATAATGGGGCATATTCCTCCCATGGACACCAACGATGGGCATATTCCTCCCATGGACACCAATGATGGGGCATATTTCTCCCATGGACACCAACGATGGGGCATTTTTTCCCCCACTGATACTAATGATGGGACACTATTCCTCCCACTGATACCAATGATGGGGCACTATTCCACCCCACTGATACCAATGATGGGGCACTATTCCCCCCACTGATACCAATGATGGGGCACTATTCCCCCCACTGATACCAATGATGGGGCACTATTTCTCCCACTGATTTCAATGATGGGGCACTATTCCTCCCAATGATGGGGCACTATTCCCCCACTGATACCAATGAAGGGGCACTCTTTCTTCCAAGGACACCAATAATGGGACATTATTTCTCTAATACCAAAAACTGGGCATTGCTCACTTCCACTGATGCCAGGACATTGTCTACTCCCACTGGCCACAGTTCGGCCCCTCTAAAGTCCGAAGGACAGTAAACTGGCCCCTTGTTTATAAAGTTTGGAGCCCCCTGGACTAGATGATGCTGGATGTCCTCCAGCCAGGAAATGAAGCGGGAGCTATATGACTTGCTACAGCTTCAAATGCACACTGTGGGAGGCTCACAGTGTGCAGCAAAAACAGAGAAAGCTTTTTCAGTCCAGGAGAGAAACCTGTACAACTGTGCAAGACTGAAGGGAAGGCAAGAGGTCAGATTTAAATAAGCCCCTGTGACCCCATCGCTTTTACTAGAGACGTATCTTTACACCCTGAGACGGCAACTAAGTCCTTGCTGGCCTCTTGTAAGCTTTCCTCCAGCCTAGGGGCAGTGCTCGCCCAGCAGAATACTAACGTGGGGACAATACACTGATCTTTTGTGCCGTCAGCCCTTGTCGCATTCGTTTCCCATGAGTGTAGGTGTGACATGTGGCGGCGTTGCTCGCGTGGAATGCCAGGAATCTGGGCGAGTGTAAAGATCCATTCTGTCTGACACCGTTACATTTCATATGAACAGCGTGCACTGCTGCGTGCTGCCGGAGCTCAGATATTCAGGATGGCGTTAGCCAGTGGAAGGAATTTTGTCAATGACACCAACCTGCCTGACATGAATGTGTGTTGGGTGTTGGAAATTACACGCTTTGCTTTATAAAGGTCAGTCTACCCGAAAACTGCCATATTTCAGCCCTGGGCGGAGTCTATAATAAAGTATAGCGAAAGACAATTTTACTTTTGTTATGGATAGAGAAGTTAACGTTTTAAGTTGAAGTTTAATCTGCTTATATTTTGCCATTCCCTCTAATCAAGATGCTAATAAAAAATGTAAATAAAACTTTTCTATTTTTATTACTTACCTTATTTTAGATGTCATCACTGTGCCTCTGTGCTCCTCTATGCAATGCAGGCAGATAATGACTGGTGGGAGGGGCCCTCAGTACATAGCTTCCTGAAAACTTCACAGCACCCCGCCTCAGTACTACTCTCAGGAGCCCTCAGCCCTGATGTAATCAGTGGGAGGAGTTATGCAAATACCAAAATTAATTGATGGATGGATGGCAGTCGGGAGGGGTGGGCATTCCTAGGCAGAGTGTATTTTCATGCAGACCACCCTAGGTGACTCCTACATGTGATGCTGAGACAATGAGCAGTATGTCGTGATAGGTTGGTCATTGAGCAGTATGTAGTGATAGGGCAGTCAGTAAGCAGTATTTAGTGATAGGAAGGTCAGTGAGCAGTATTTAGTGATATTGCAGACAGTGAGCAGTATGTAGTGATAGGGCGGTCAGTGAGCAGTATGTAGTGATAGGGCGGTCAGTGAGCTGTATGTAGTGATAGGGCGGTCAGTGAGCTGTATGTAATGATAGGGCAGTCAGTGAGCAGTATTTAGTGATAGGAAGGTCAGTGAGCAGTATGTAGTGATAGGGCGGTCAGTGAGCAGTATGTAGTGATAGGGCGGTCAGTGAGCAGTATGTAGTGATAGGGCAGTCAGTGAGCTGTATGTAGTGATAGGGCGGTCAGTGAGCAGTATGTAGTGATAAGGCCATCAGTGAGCAGTATGTAGTGACAGGGCGGTCAGTGAGCTGTATGTAGTGATAGGATGGTCAGTGTACTGTATGTAATGATAGGGCAGTCAGTGAGCAGTATTTAGTGATAGGAAGGTCAGTGAGCAGTATGTAGTGATAGGAAGGTCAGTGAGTAGTATGTAGTGATAGGGCGGTCAGTGAGCAGTATGTAGTGATAAGGCCATCAGTGAGCAGTATGTAGTGACAGGGCGATCAGTGAGCAGTATGTAGTGACAGGGCGGTCAGTGAGGAGTATGTAGTGATAGGGCGGTCAGTGAGCAGTATGTAGTTATGGGGCGGTCAGTGAGCAGTATGTAGTGATAGGGCGGTCAGTGAGCACTATGTAGTAATAGGGTGGTCAGTGGGCAGTATGTAGTGACAGGGCGATTAGTGAGCAGTATGTAGTGATAGGGCGGTCAGTGAGTAGTATGTAGTGATAGGGCAGTCAGTGAGCAGTATGTAGTGATAGAGCAGTCAGTGAGCTGTATGTAGTGATTGGGTGGTCAGTGAGCAGTTTGTAGTGATAGGACGGTCAGTGAGCAGTATGTAGTGATAGGGCAGTCAGTGAGCTGTATGTAGTGATTGGGTGGTCAGTGAGCTGTATGTAGTGATTGGGTGGTCAGTGAGCAGTTTGTAGTGATAGGACGGTCAGTGAGCAGTATGATGTAGTGATAGGGTGGTCAGTGAGAAGTATGTAGTGATAGGGTGGTCAGTGAGAAGTATGTAGTTATAGGACAGTCAGTGAGGAGTATGTAGTGATAGGGCAGTCAGTGAGCAGTATGTAGTGATAGGGCAGTCAGTGAGCAGTATGTAGTGATTGGGTGGTCAGTGAGCAGTTTGTAGTGATAGGACGGCCAGTGAGCTGTATGTAGTGATTGGGTTGTCATTGAGTGGTTTATAGTGATAGGACGGTCAGTGAGCAGTATGATGTAGTGATAGGGTGGTCAGTGAGAAGTATGTAGTGATAGGGCAGTCAGTGAGCAGTATGTAGTGATAGGGCGGTCAGTGAGCAGTATGTAGTGATATGACAGTCAGTGAGCAGTATGTAGTGATAGGGTGGTCAGTGAGCAGTATGTAATGATAGGGTGGTCAGTGAGCAGTATGTAGTGATAGGGCGGTCAGTGAGAAGTATGTAGTGATAGGGCAGTCAGTGAGCAGTATGTAGTGATAGGGCGGTCAGTGAGCAGTATGTAGTGATATGACAGTCAGTGAGCAGTATGTAATGATAGGGTGGTCAGTGAGCAGTATGTAATGATAGGGTGGTCAGTGAGCAGTATGTAGTGATAGGGCGGTCAGTGAGCAGTATGTAGTGATAGGGCAGTCAGTGAGCAGTATGTAGTGATAGGGCGGTCAGTGAGCAGTATGTAGTGATAAGGCCATCAGTGAGCAGTATGTAGTGACAGGGCGGTCAGTGAGCTGTATGTAGTGATAGGATGGTCAGTGAGCTGTATGTAATGATAGGGCAGTCAGTGAGCAGTATTTAGTGATAGGAAGGTCAGTGAGCAGTATGTAGTGATAGGAAGGTCAGTGAGCAGTATGTAGTGATAGGGCGGTCAGTGAGCAGTATGTAGTGATAAGGCCATCAGTGAGCAGTATGTAGTGACAGGGCGATCAGTGAGCAGTATTTAGTGATAGGAAGGTCAGTGAGCAGTATGTAGTGATAGGGCAGTCAGTGAGCTGTATGTAGTGATAGGGCAGTCAGTGAGCTGTATGTAGTGATAGGGCGGTCAGTGAGCAGTATGTAGTGATAGGGCAGTCAGTGAGCAGTATGTAGTGATAGGGTGGTCAGTGAGCAGTATGTAGTGATAGGGTGGTCAGTGAGCAGTATGTAATGATAGGGCGGTCAGTGAGCAGTATGTAGTGATAGGGCGGTCAGTGAGCAGTATGTAGTGATAGGGCAGTCAGTGAGCTGTATGTAGTGATAGGGCAGTCAGTGAGCTGTATGTAGTGATAGGGCAGTCAGTGAGCAGTATGTAGTGATAGGGCGGTCAGTGAGCAGTATGTAGTGATAGGGCAGTCAGTGTGCTGTATGTAGTGATAGGGCAGTCAGTGAGCTGTATGTAGTGATAGGGCAGTCAGTGAGCAGTATGTAGTGATAGGGCAGTCAGTGAGCAGTATGTAGTGATAGGGCAGTCAGTGAGCTGTATGTAGTGATAGGGCGGTCAGTGAACAGTATGTAGTGATAGGGCGGTCAGTGAGCAGTATGTAGTGATAGGGCAGTCAGTGAGCAGTATGTAGTGATAGGGCAGTCAGTGAGCAGTATGTAGTGATAGGGCAGTAAGTGAGCTGTATGTAGTGATAGGGCGGTCAGTGAGCAGTATGTAGTGATAGGGCAGTCAGTGAGCTGTATGTAGTGATAGGGCAGTCAGTGAGCTGTATGTAGTGATAGGGCAGTCAGTGAGCTGTATGTAGTGATAGGGCAGTCAGTGAGCTGTATGTAGTGATAGGGCGGTCAGTGAGCAGTATGTAGTGATAGGGCAGTCAGTGAGCAGTATGTAGTGATAGGGCGGTCAGTGAGCAGTATGTAGTGATAGGGCAGTCAGTGAGCAGTATGTAGTGATAGGGCAGTCAGTGAGCTGTATGTAGTGATAGGGCGGTCAGTGAGCAGTATGTAGTGATAGGGCAGTCAGTGAGCAGTATGTAGTGATAGGGCGGTCAGTGAGCAGTATGTAGTGATAGGGCAGTCAGTGAGCAGTATGTAGTGATAGGGCAGTCAGTGAGCTGTATGTAGTGATAGGGCAGTCAGTGAGCAGTATGTAGTGATAGGGCAGTCAGTGAGCAGTATGTAGTGATAGGGCAGTCAGTGAGCAGTATGTAGTGATAGGGCAGTCAGTGAGCTGTATGTAGTGATAGGGCGGTCAGTGAGCAGTATGTAGTGATAGGGCAGTCAGTGAGCAGTATGTAGTGATAGGGCGGTCAGTGAGCAGTATGTAGTGATAGGGCAGTCAGTGAGCAGTATGTAGTGATAGGGCAGTCAGTGAGCTGTATGTAGTGATAGGGCGGTCAGTGAGCAGTATGTAGTGATAGGGCAGTCAGTGAGCAGTATGTAGTGATAGGGCGGTCAGTGAGCAGTATGTAGTGATAGGGCAGTCAGTGAGCTGTATGTAGTGATAGGGCGGTCAGTGAGCAGTATGTAGTGATAGGGCAGTCAGCACATCCCTGAGAAGCCCCCCGCGCATGCATAAATATGCCCTTTGGCACTACTCCAGTTTACATTGAATGTTTTAGTTCCACTTTAAGGATGATAAGAAGCCAATATGAAGACAGATTCAGGTACTTATGCTAGCTGTATGTAAAAATGCTTTACACAAGACATACACAACTGCTATGAATGGACTTCAGATTCAACACCAGCCAACTTTGAATTAAAATTTTAACTTTTGGATTTTTGAAAACCGCAAAGGCTCATCCCTCCCCCCTCTATCCCATTAAAGGAAGTGCTGAAAACATTTTCGGAAACAAATGGCAAGCGTGTTAAAATTAGTCGTAAATTAACACAAGGCCCTCTGGAGCGGAGCGCAGCTAATTAACAGTTAATTAGGGAAGCCTTCTTTACTTTGGCTTGTCAGTAGCTCGGTGATCGGCGTTGAGCGCCCCTCGGTCACATCGCCATGGCGACCGCTCACTGTGTTTACGGAATCTTTCCTTGATAAACAGGCCGACATATTGTCCAACCCACTTGTTTCCAAATCTGGAGAATTATGTCAACACGGCTGACTTGGAAAACAGAGCGGGACACAATAATGAACCAATAAGTAAAAAAAAATAAAAACAATGGATGAAAATAGAATGTGATCTGTGCAGACATTAGGCAAACAAGTGGCTTGGTGCGGTCTGCCACCTTCCGCCGAGCCCAGGGCCTATTTTCTGCTCTTCCTAGCTTTCTTACTTTTTAAAGAAAAAAAAAAAAAAACACAAATAAGCATATTTTTTAAAATTTAAAATCTAAACAGAGGAGAGGAGCGAGTGGAGCCGAGTGTACTTCGGCGAGACTCGGCTCTGCTCACAGTCCCGCCCATCTCCACTGATTGCGCCGCTGACATACAGAAAGCCGAGTGTACTTCGGCTAGACTCGGCTCTGCTCACAGCCAGGGGCGGGACTGCGAGAGGAGCCGAGTAAAGCGGAGTGTACATCGGCTTTGTGTATCTCGGCTCCGCTCACTCGTTTCAGCGGGGGATCGGCGTATAACACGCACCCACGATTTCCCCCTGATTTTAAGGATAAATACGGTATTTTATTCTATCTTTTCATGTGACAACACTGAAGAAATGACACTTTGTTACAATGTAAAGTAGTGAGTGTACAGCTTGTATAACAGTGTAAATTTGCTGTCCCCTCAAAATAACTCAACACACAGCCATTAATGTCTAAACTGCTGGCAACAAAAGTGAGCACACCCCTAAGTGAAAATGTCCAAATTGGGCCCAAAGTGTCAATATTTTGTGTGGCCACCATTATTTTCCAGCACTGCCTTAACCCTCTTGTGCATGGAGTTCTTCAGAGCTTCACAGGTTGCCACTGGAGTCCTCTTCCCCTCCTCCATGATGACATCACGGAGCTGGTGGATGTTGGAGACCTTGCGCTCCTCCACCTTCCGTTTGAGGATCCCCACAGAGGCTCAATAGGGTTTAGGTCTGAGACATGCTTGGCCAGTCCATCACCTTTTACCCTCAGCTTCTTTAGCAAGGCAGTGGTCATCTTGGAGGTGTATTTGGGGTCATTATCATGTTGAAAACTGCCCTGCGGCCCAGTCTCTGAAGGGAGGGGATGCTCTGTTTCAGTATGTCACAGTACATGTTGGCATTCATGGTCCCCTCAATGATCTGTAGCTCCCCAGTGCCAGCAGCACTCATGCAGCCCCAGACCATGACACTCCCACCACCATGCCTGACTGTAGGCAAGACACACTTGTCTTTGTACTCCTCACCTGGTTGCCGCCACACACGCTTGTCACCATCTGAACCAAATAGGTTTATCTTGGTCTCATCAGACCACAGGACATGGTTCCAGTAATCCATCTTCTTAGTCTGCTTGTCTTCAGCAAACTGTTTGCGGGCTTTGTTGTGCATCATCTTTAGAAGAGGCTTCCTTCTCGGATGACAGCTATGCAGACCAATTTGATGCAGTGTGCGGCGTATGGTCTGAGCACTGACAGGCGGACCCCCCACCCTTCAACCTCTGCAGCAATGCTGGCAGCACTCATACGTCTATTTCCCAAAGACAACCTCTGAATATGATGCTGAGCAAGTGCACTCAACTTCTTTGGTCGACCATGGCGAGGCCTGTTCTGTGTGGAACCTGTTAAACCGCTGTATGGTCTTGGCCACCGTGCTGCAGCTCAG
This sequence comes from Rana muscosa, assembly GCA_029206835.1. Lineage (NCBI taxonomy): Eukaryota > Metazoa > Chordata > Amphibia > Anura > Ranidae > Rana > Rana muscosa. Next base: position 73,509,308 of record CM055124.1, on the reverse strand, counting down.
TTTCAGGGTCTTGTCGATCTTCTTATAGCCTAGGCTATCTTTATGTAGAGCAACAAAAAAAAAATATATTAATTATATGTAGTGCCCTACTCCTGTTGGGTAGACGCTATAAATTAAATTTAGTTATCTGAGCTATAGTTCAGCTCAGAAAGAATTGTGTAAATTAATGGCTCTGTTTCAGTCTGGCTGGGCTGCGTGTTTTCCACCTGACAGTAGGTGTCACTGTCACCACAGGTCAGGGTTGGAAATGCAGCAGGCTAGGTGTATTGGATATTCCTTTCCCAGAAGTGACTCAGGGGGCGTGGTCAACCCGCTGTGCATTCTGGGAGGGGGAACTTAAGAGTCAGAGATCGCTCTATCGGGGTTCGTCGCCAGATCCTGACCTGAGGGCCCTCCTGGCCTCAGGGATGTGCGAGACATTTTCGGCCTCGGGGCCTGCTGGCCTGAGGCTCTGCAACTGAGAAGTAGGCCCAGGAGTTGCTGGGGCCTACTAGTCCAGGGATGGTCCTACGTGGTCTTGCCTGCGGGAAGAAGTGGAACAATTGGGGACTCAATTGAAGGACGCATCCTGGCCAGTTTGCCTTGCGGTGCTGCCGGACGGCTGAAAGATTCTGGCACCGTGAGCTACGTATTCTTGAAGGAACTTTTTTGCAAATTGTCGGTGTGGTTACATGATCTTGTGGCTGAAGGTTGTGGAAACACCGTACGGCACTCATCAAGTCTGCGGCAGAGACTTTTGAGCGAGCTCCGCATCGGTTGCTAGGCCAGTGAGAGTAGACCTATCCGGTGGTTGCTGAATCCAGCGTGGAGCTGTTTGTCCTCTGGATCTGTGATTGTGCCCGTGATCCGCAAAGTAAGGTGCCTGAAACTCCCCTATCCCTCTACCCCTCTGTTGGAGCTGGTAAAATAAAGCCTCTTGAAGAAACGTATCCAGGTGTTGGTGTAAACTTTTATACAGGCTCTTCAAGAAGGACCCCTGACGCGAGTGTGGTGAACAGGAAAGGTAATGGTAGGCCCAAAACTTTAAACCAGCAGCTCCTAGGGGGGTAGTGCTACATAAACTTATGGGTTTACATGTTCATAGCCCTGAAGGAGGACCTTTACAACACCCGAAACATGTTGGCATGCTAGACTTTTATACTTGAAATAGCACTTCTATCCTTTATTCTATATTCATGGTTCCTAGGGACGATCCACAGAAGTCCTGTTTTGGGACAAATAAATAAAGGTGGTAATGTGGCGCTTATTGTATATACCGTATATACTCGAGTATAAGCCGACGCGAATATAAGCCGAGGCACCTAATTTTACCACAAAAAAACTGGGAAAACGTATGACTTGAGTATAAGCCTAGGGTGTCCATCTGCATGCCTCACTGTGCCTCACTTTGCCTCACTGTGTCCATGTGCATGCCTCACTGTGCCTCACTTTGCCTCACTGTGTCCATGTGCATGCCTCACTGTGCCCATGCCTCACTGTGCCCATGCCTCACTGTGTCCATGACTAGACTGACGTTTAACATGGGAGTCTATGGAAGGGGTGCCCGGGTTTGAAAAATCGGTTCTCCCCGGCTGTAGATCCCCCAGACAAAAACATTGCACACTTATGGAGGAGAAATGGGGCTACATGTGAGCTATGTTTCAGGTCCAGGGGACCTATGACCGGCCGATACCGGGTCCCCAAAATCACAGGAGAAATTACTGTTTAACATGGGAGTCTATGGAAGGGGTGCCCGGATTTAAAAAATCGGTTCTCCCCAGGCCGTAGGTCTCCCGGACAACAAACTTTGCACACTTATAGAGGAAGAGTGGGGCTACATGTGTGCCAAGTTTGGGACCTACGCCGGCCAGTACCAGGTCCCCAAAGTCCGGGAGATCAGGCGCAAAAAGGTGACTCGAGTATAAGCCGAGGGGGGCATTTTCAGCACAAAAAAATGTGCTGAAAAACTCGGCTTATACTCGAGTATATACGGTAATAAAAATATTAAAACACAAAAAATTACTTAATCCCATAAAACAAGTAATGTGGCGCTTACAATGAAGGCTGTAAAGAATGCTTGATCCTAGAAATTGCAGGTAATCATCATAAAATAGCAGATTAAGTGATTAAATGGAAATTCCAAAAAAGGATAATTCCAAATAATTGAAGCGTCCAGTTGAATTAATCTCTCATGTGAAGATTATATAGTAAATGATTGTCAAACCAATGCCATACATCATGTATGATTAGCATACAACAGTAATAGATGCAACGTGAATGTGCAAAGCAGAAATCCCAGCAATGCTAACAAAATCCGTGAGTGTCTTTTAAAAATTATGGAAAAATTCAATATGTGCAAATAAGTCCAAAATGGTGAATTCAAAAAAAATGATCGACAATAAATATATAAAAAAGATTATGAATTAGAATAAATTTGCTATCAAGAGGCAGTGAACAAATGTGTACCATAAAGTGCAAAAAATGTGCAAAAATAATTTTAGACTGTGTAACTTTCCAAATAAAAGTCCAAAAAGATATATAAAAAATTGTGCAGAAGAATTCGGATGAATAAAAAGTCCAAAGAACTGTGCAGATTAAATCATCAATGGTAAAGTGCAAGTGCCAGCATCCAAGTGCAAATTCCACTATTCAGCATGTGCCACGCTATTTCCCCAAGCCTCTCACCTCATACAGCAGGATAAAGAGTTTCTCACCAGACTCATATACTGGTCAATTAAATATTAAGGTGCAAGTGCCAGCATCCAAGTGCAAATTCCACTATTCAGCATGCGCCACACTATTTCCCCAAGCCTCTCACCTCATATACCTGGACAAACAGCCTCTCACCAGATCCAAATACTGGCCGAACGATTCCTAGGGATTTCCACGGCGTCATCACAGTCACAGGGTATCACTCTCAGTAACATGGGGAAAGAGATGAGGACTCCGTAGTGTAGTATTAATAGTAAATAAATTTAATAAGCATGTAAAAAACTCAGAGTTTAAAAGACGAACAAACAGCGCTGTGTATACAAAGTACTTCCGGTCTCAGCCGCGACCGGAAATGACGTCACCTGGCTCTCTCCCTAAGGGACCCAGGAATTCAATACGGGGATGGTGGGAACCACTCATAATGGGCACAGCAGATGTATAGACCAGTGTTAATTTAGTCGACTAAAATGACTAAAACATTTTAGTCGACTAAATGAATACTATTTTAGTCGACTAAAATACGACTAAAACTAAAACAATTGAGATGACTAAAATACGACTAAAACTAAAATGGCATTTTAGTCAAAGGACTAAAATGGGACTAAAACTAAAATGCCATTTTAGTCCTAAGACTAAGACTAAAACTAAATTGAAATTTGACTTCAAAATGAACACTGGTCTATAGTGCATGTTCATACCTCAATAAGATAAATAATAAGAGATTCGATTTTTCATTCCAGCAGTATATAATGAGTTTGGAAATTGTAGAGAAATTTTAACTAATGCATTACAATTTAATTACACTCATTCGATTTTAGACGACTAAAATGAGTTTTAGTCGACTAAAATGCAATGGAGATTTTAGTCGACTAAAACGTAGGACATTTTAGTCGACTAAAATGTACTGGAGATTTAGTCGACTAAATATGACTAAAATTAAAACAATTGCAGAAGACTAAAATGGGACTAAAACTGAAATGCCATTTTAGTCCCAAGACTAAAACTAAATTGAAATTTGCTGCCAAAATTAACACTGGTACAGACCCAGGAACATATCACAGGGATGGTGGCAAACCCTCATAATAGGCATAACAAGTGTACAGACCCAGGAACTCAGCACAGGGATGGTGGGAACTCTTCATAATGGTGTAGAGACCAGGGATGATGAGAAGATCTCAAAATGAGCACAGAAGGTGTACAGCCCTGGGAACTCATTACAGTGATGGTGGGATCCCCTTATAATGGATAAAGCATAAGGGCAGACCCAGGAAAGTGAAGAGATCTCAATAGATTCCCAGAGAATAGAAGAGATAGCAAGGGGTTTTAATTCCCTACAAAGCACTTAATTATCAGTTCTGGGTGGGAAGCAGACATGTGCGATTTGTTTCGTTTCAAATTAATATTCGAATGAATTTTTCGTTATTCAGAGATTCGGATTTATCAGAATTCCCGAATTACAGTATAAACAAAGTTTACCGAATGCTCCGCATAACAAAACAAAATTCGTCCAAATTTCCAAAGTTCCAATTGAAATTCGAATGGAATTTTACATCGAATTCTATTTGAATATAAACTGTAAAAATATTTCTGAAATCAAAGACTGTGTGTGTTATTAGAGTACCATTTCGAAATGATGCTATTTTTTTTAAGCCAAAAGGTGATTTAAAGAGTCATTGTAATCAATTGATGAAGATTTTTCTTTTGTTTGTGCACTTTGCCGCATTCGAATCAAAAGAAAATATAACATTTTCATAGTTTCGACCGATTCGAAAAAAATCTCTAAATTCGAAGAAAATTTAAACATTTCCAAACACGAATCCCGAATACAAATTGAACGAATCAACTGAATTTAACTAAACTGAATAACTAGATTAATGAAAAGAAACAAAACCCATTTTTTCAGCATGTACAAGTTTAGTGGGAAACTCCTTCAATATTTATTGAAATCCTTTTTATGTGACAATAATAAGATTTTCAGTAAATATTTAAGGGGCCTTGAATCTATCTATGGTCGCTGCTGACACCCACTTCTCAGGTGTCCGGCCCCTTTTCGGTCACTGGGCACCTAAATTACAGCGGTGGGGGTGTTTTTTTGGAAGCGCCTGATTAGAGCCTTTGGCTCTAATAGGCGTCCAAAAAAGTGAGAAGCGGGCGCAACACTGTGCGTTCCTTCTCACTCAGCTCAATGTTTGCAAAGCCGAAGGAATTCGCTTTGCTAACATTGACCTGCCTCTCAGCCAATAAGGTTGCCGGGTCTGTTACCGGTCGCCTGATTGGCTGAAACGTCAGGCGCTGTGATTGGACGTCTATATCAGGCGTCCAATCATAGGAGAGGACGGGAGGAGAGGAGGACGGGAGAAGACACATGGAGGGGAGAAGACGCATGGAAGACACCGCTCGCCGTCACCCGCGGTCCTCCTGCATGGGGCCCTGGGAGCCCCCTTTAATAAGGGGGCCCCCAGATCCTGGCCCCCCACCCTATGTAAATGAGTATGGGGTACATCATAGCCCTACCCATTCACCTGGGAGAAAAGAGTGTCAATAAAAAAAACACACTAGACACGTTTTTAAAGTCATTTATTAGGCAGCTCCAGGGGTCTTCTTCTGACTTCGGGGGTCTCTTCTGACTTCTCCGCTCTCTTCTTCCGCTCTCCGGTTCTTCTGCCGCTCTCCGGTTCTTCTGCCGGGCTCCTCCGCTATCTTCTGCTCTTTTGCTGCTCTTTTGCCAGCGTTGGCCCAGTCTTCTCTGCTGTCTTCTTCCCTCTTCTCTTCTTCAATGTTGACACGCAACGCTCTCCCCCGCTGTAATGCCTTGTGCGTGGTGCGCAATGACTTATATAGGCATGGGGCGTGGTCACCGGGTGATGTCACCCGGTGACCCCGCCCCTTATGGCGTCACAGTCCCATCATGCCCCGGGACTGTGACGCCTGTTTTTTAAAACGTCCGTGGACATGTAGCCAAAGGATCTGATTGATACATGCTTGAAAGTATGGTCATGGTTTTGGGTTTGGTTTGGAATGGCATTCATAAATGGATGTAACCAGGATTGTGGATAAGGGGGTACCACCGGTCCTCCTGCATGGGGCCCAGGCCAGCAAGGGAGCCCAGGCAGATGGATGAATTGGATGTGGGCAGGGAGGGTGATCGGCAGGGTGGCGGGGGGGGGGGCATTACTGGAACTGATCCCCTGTATGGTCCTCTCTGCAGCAGCTAATAGCTGTCTTCTTCTCTCCCTCACACCATCTTTCAGCTGCTGCAGAGAGAGTCATACAGGAGTTCCAGTAATTGTCACTCCAACAATTTGATCACCCTCCCTGTGCACCATACATTTCCATATACTGCTTAAGCCCCCTTGTGTACCCCCCCCATCCTCGCAGTGCAGGAGGAGAGTGGAGTAAGGGTTCGGTAAATATGTCACATTTACCAGCCCTGTCATTCCCTGAATGAACACAATCTGTGATCAGTACAGATCACTCACTGTGTTCATTCATAACTGAAGCATATTGAACTGTGTTTATTTGGGGGGGATGGGGTCCTGTCAGGTTGGCTGTATGGGGCCCCATGGTTTCTAACAGCAGCCCTGGATGTAACACTTTACTCATCTCTAGAGATGAACGGAGGAGTTTTGGAAAAATTTATTTTGCTCCAACATTATCCCTTTTGCTGTTGGTGAAATTTTGCTGAAGTGGTAACTCTTGGTTTCTCAATTACTTCTGAGGTTGAGCTCTGTCTGAACTCATCTTGCTTTTGGATGCTAAGTGTAATGGGCAAAACCAGTCACTGACCAATAGAAAGATGGGATTGGACAAGCTACAGATTGACCTTGTAAGATCTGATTATAACTTGCTTGATAGTGTGCCCCATGTTTTGGGTTGGGTTTGGGTTCCCATTTATGAATGGATATCACACTGTAATCATCTTCTACAAGTCGCCCCATGGGTCTTTAACCAACCTTTTGTGTCCGAACTTCTTGGACCTGCATGTGTGTTTTTTCATGTACAGAGACTGAAGCCTAGTACACACGGCCGGGATTCTCGTCAGGAAAAAACCCGTCGGTTTTCCTGCCAAGATTTCTGCCAAGCTTTCTTGACGGCCGAGTGTACACATGTACGATTCAAAAGAACCGCCGTTCTTTTGAATGGCACGAACGCGGTGACGTCATCGACTACGACGAGCATGCGCTCGTCACATTCAATGCCGTCGCCGCAATCTTGCTTCACCCTACCTATGCCTTGGAAGCTACTGTGCATGCGTCAGTCATTTCGAGCATGCGCGGGTTTCTATGGAGGCAGGTAAGTATACACACGCTCGGGTTTCTCGTCGGGAAACAGGCCGACGAGAATATAGAGAGCAGGATCTCTATTTTTCTCGTTGAGATTCTGGGCAGATTTCCCGATGAGAAACCTCAAAGCCTCGTACACACGCACGGTTTTCTCGGCAAGAAAGCTCTGCCAACAGTTTTCTTGCCGAGAAAACCGGTCGTGTGTATGAGGTTTAAGGCCTCGTACACAAGATCGGTTTTCTCGGCAAGAAAACTGCTGGGAGAGCTTTTTGCTGTGAAAACTGTTCGTGTGTATGCTTTCTCGTCGTGAAAACTGCCGGGAATCCCGGCGAGAAATATAGAGAACCTGCTCTCTATTTTCTCATCGTGATTCCCGTCTGACTATTTCCCGTTGTGAAAACCGGTCGTGTGTATGTTGTCCGAGGGGGAAAAAAAACACGCATGCTCAGAATCAAGTATGAGACGGGAGCGCTCCTTCTGGTAAAACTAGCGTTCGTAATGGAGATAGCACATTCGTCATGCTGTAATGTACTGAAAAGCACGAGGCTGAAATGCGCGAATCGTCGCTCACCAAACTTTTACTAACACAAGATCAGCAAAAGCAGCCCAAGGGGTGGCACCATTGAAATGGAACTTCCCCTTTATAGTGCCGTCGTACGTGTTGTACGTCACCGCCCTTTAGAACGACGGGATTTTGAATGTCAGTCTGTACGCAAGACAAGCTTGGCAGAATCCCGTCAAGCTTGGCAGGAATCCCGTCGGGAAAACCGAGGTTTTTTTTTCCGATGCGAATCCCGATCGTGTGTACAGGGCTTCAGAGTGCAAGTTATTGGTGTCTGCTCTGATACTTGGGGAGGATCTGTGGCCTTCGGGTCTTTTTCTTTTTCCCAACCGGGGGGGGGTCTCACTTCAGGAAAGCCCCCACCAAGTAGTTTGAGGACCGGCTGAAGTAGGTCCCTAAAGAGCGAGGTCTTCCTGACCTCAGCCTAGGTAGACCATAGAGTGCCTTGTCCAGGGGAGGGCTGGGCCAGGGAGCAGGGTGGCAATTGCCTCCCAGGCCGCTCTAACTTATGTTCAAAATGGCCGGCAGCCGCTGCCCACTACCATTTTCTTTTTTATTCTGGGGGCACGGCCATGGCGGCCGACCACTAGCTGTTGCAATCCGGGAGTTGTAGTCCGCGCTGAAGCTTCCGGTGGGTGGAAAACACAGCAGCGCAGAGGAAACTACAACTCCCTGGGACCGGATTCTTGGAAGCAGACAGAGGCAGGGCGTGCCAGGGAGTCGGGACGCGGGCTGGGCGCTGGCTGCAACTTGACCCCAGGATCAACAGCGTTACCCCCCCCAGGAGACCGTAACGTGCAAGGACCTGCTAAGCTGAGATCGCTGAAGTGAGAGACCCTGACACCACTAGCTGACCCCCCATCTCCCCCACCATACACCCCATGTAACCTGCCCCAGTGATCAGGCTGCATTGATGGGCACTGGAGTTGGCTGCACTGATAAGCACTGGTGAGGCTGCATTGAAAAACCAGGTGGGCCATAGATGGTGAGCTGATTCGGCAGTTCAGTGGGCCACTTGACTGGACTTGCCACCAGGCCTAAGGCTACCAGCCCTCCCCTGGCCTTGTCCCTGTCAAGAGCCTTGTGCCCCAGGGGGTCCAGAGTTTGAGGCCCTTCCTCTTCGGAGGTTGGACCATTACTGCACCCTGCACCCTCATGCACTTTTTGTGTGCTTTCATTTTTTACGGTTCACTTTTTTTTGTTCACGTGATTTCAACAGAGCTCCGTAAAAAACAATAACTTTGGGAAATCATAAGTACACGCAATTATTTCTCAATGCATCACATGTTTTGAAAGACATGTCATATCAATTTTGTGTTAATGAATGACAATCAAAGACCAGATTTAGCATTTTTACTATGCCACAATAACATGTTGCATTTTTATTTTTTTCTGAGAGTACGTGTTGACACAGTGTATCCATCCAGTAAGTTAGTAGTGCCAGCCTGTGGTCCCAGCTCTCATCTCCATCCTATAGAGGATGATGTCGCTGGATGCCAGGATGGGCACAGATTGTACACCCACCTCCACACCTACACAGAGGCAGTCAGAGAGGCAGTACGCTGAGTAACATGCTACGTGCCATCTTCATGCAGCTGGTTCCTCACCAGCTCGAGGCAGGGAGCTCAGCACAGTGCACTCACTCAGGAATTTCTGTGTGGGTTCGACTCTTCATGAAAATGTAAAAAAAAAAAAAAAAAAAAAAAGTGCATTTTAAAAACTCCTACATCTAAACTGAACCTGGTATTGCTTTTCATCCGGAGACTGCCGTAGAAGTCGTTCTTGCTGGGGGCACCAAGTTATGGACCTTTGGATTTAAAAAGTAAAAATTTCAAGGTAATTGTATTGAGTTCATGAAATTTTATTTTTGCCTGTGAGTTTGAATTTTTTATTTAATTTTGTTTTTGCTGTTTATGTTTTTTTTATTTTTTGCACTATAATGTCACTATTATTTATTATTATTTTTTTTTATTTTTTTTATGTATCTGAATGATCTATTTTTACCAATCCTTGTTTGCAACAGCTGTTGCAGAGGAAAAGTTGGCACAATATAAAATAATAATTGCAGAACTTGAGTTGCTTTATAATTTATGCTGTTGTTTTATAGGTTATATTGATATGCTATTTGGTTATATTTTTTCACTTTTTTTTATATACAATATTTTAGCAATTTACTGATAACACTAACTAACATTTCTTTTCTTTTTAAAGGGTCAGTTTAACAGTTTATAGTTTCTCAGTAGATGTGTAAGATTATAATTATTAATTGAATATACTGCAATTATCTGATGTCATGACGTAATGTTTGTACCATTATTTTTTACACAATAAAAAAGTTTGTAAACAAAAAAAAAAAAAAAGATTTAGATCATCCGTTGGTTTATTATATCCCTCAAAAGTCAAATAACACTATGGGGTCTATTTAGCAGTGAATGTGAATTTCATTAAACATTTTCCAGTGGAAAATCAATCGCTGTCATTTAATACACATGCACCTGGAGGATTCTCATTTGGAGAATGTTTTGTAAAAGTCACATTTGATGCTTTATAAATATCTGTAAATGGACTTTTGGGACAGCTTAACTGCAGTCCCAATCAATAAAATGGTTCCACCAACTATTAGTTCGTTTTTTTTTTTTTGTTTGTTTTTTTGAGGGCAGAAACTGTTAGCACTAGAAAACCCTAAATAATAATAATAATAATAATCCTAATATAATTAATAATAATAATAATAATATGATTAATAATAATAATAATAATAATAATAATATAATTAATAATAATACAAATATAAAAAAATTAGTATAAAAGAATATATATAAAATAATATATTATGCCAATAATTAAAACATAATAATTTAAAATAATAATAAAAATAATAAAATATAATAATAATACAAATAACAATAACAATAATAATAATAATAATGCTATGGTGAACGTTGGCCTGTGAAGAAAACTCAGCCATGAATGTGAATACCCGAAATGCCAAAGTGAGCAAGAACAGAAGCAGCAACCACAGCAGAGATATCTCATTGCTGGAACAGATATAAGAAACCAGGGATTGATTCAGTCTTCTGGATGCTACCCATAACTGAAATGTAATTTTTAGGTGGACTGGCTTCTAAAATATAGAATAAATAATACAATAAACAAATGCACATAAAAGTCCAGAATTATATTTTTATTTGAGATCGGCAAGGAAAAGCCAACACGTTTCGGGGGTTGCAAAAGGTCTCCCTTCTTCAAGGCTTTGAACCTATAAATCCAGACTGGCATCTTCTTTTTTGTCCTAGGACTTCTGTAGATGGTCCTTAGGAAGACATAACTATAGAATAAAGTATGGAAGCACCATTCCACTTATAAAAGTTTTTGGTCTGGGTTTTATAGGTGCATAGCACTGGAGAAGGAAGGTTTTTGTAACCCCAGAAACGTATTGGCTTTTCCTGGCTGATCTCAATTAAAACTATAATTCTGGACTTTTGTAAGTGGAATGGTGCTTCTATACTTTATTTTATATTTATGTCTTCTTAAGGACCATTTACAGAGCTGCCAGTCAACTCTAATATAAAAACGTCTTATTCTTTTAAATACTCATTGAGCGCTCCGGTGCTCCTCCCCACTTGGAGAATTATTGTGGCTACAGAGAGCAAAAGGCAGAGAGTCCCAATTCAATTCACTAGTCACAGAAATGCAAACAGAGGGGGTGCCATTGGTTGGGTGCTGTGGTGATGACAGTGGATCAGAATGACAGCCAGGCATCTAGCATTTTAAAAAGGAGTGGTCAGCCATGGTGGCCAACATTTATCATCACAAGTGGGCTTTAGATACAACTCTTTGCCATCAGTAGAACACTTTCTAGGAAACACTTTAAAGATTAGGCTCCACCCACTGTCAAAAGCCAGAGCCTTGGTTGGCGTAGGAAGGGGGTGGGGCTTATTTTTGACATGGAGAGAATTCAATGCTCTGTATACAGCCTGGGTCTAAAGGCAAATGGACTACGCAGGGGCACAGAAATTGATTTGGAGACCAAAGCTGGCCATTAACCACTTCAGCCCCCGGACCATTCGGCACTGCGTCGCTTTAACTGACAATTGCGCGGTCGTGCAAACAAAATTGACGTCCTTTTTTTCCCACAAATAGAGCTTTCTTTTGGTGGTATTTGATCACCTCTGCGGTTTTTATTTTTTTGCGCTATAAAACAAAAATAGAGCGACAATTTTGAAAAAAATTACATATTTTTTACTTTTTGCTATAATAAATATCCCCCAAAAAATATATAAAAAAACTTTTTTTTTTTTTCCTCAGTTCAGGCCGATACGTATTCTTCTACATATTTTTTGGTAAAAAAAATCGCAATAAGCGTTTATTGATTGGTTTGCGCAAAAGTTATAGTGTCTACAAAATAGGGGATAGTTTTATGGCATTTTTATTAATAATTTTTTTTTTTTTTACTAGTAATGGCGGCGATCAGCGATTTTTATCGTGACTGCAACATTATGGCGGACACATCGGACACTTTTGACACATTTTTGGGACAATTGTCATTTTTACAGCGATCAGTGCTATAAAAATGCACTGATTACTGTGAAAATGACACTGGCAGTGAAGGGGTTAACCTCTAGGTGGCGCTGTAGGGGTTATGTGTGACCCAATGAGTGATTCTTACTGTGTGGAGGCGTGGCTTTGCGTGTGACATCACTGATCGTCATTCCCTATGACAGGGAAAAAAAATTTTGAACAAAATGTTACTGCTTTATGATCAGCTCAATGCAGGAACTTGTTGAAACCATAAAGTGCCAACACATTAGCAGGACTGTTGTTACCTTAGACCAGGGGGCTCCAAACTATGGCCCAGGGGCCAAATACGGCCCACTGCAAGATTTGATTTGGCCCTCTGATATAACAGGGGTTTCTGATGGGGGTTCTGATGTAAGGGGGGGCTCTGATGGGAACCCTGATGTAAGGGGGACTTCGATGTAGGAGGGGACACTGATGTAAGGGGGTTGGGGGGGCTCTGATGTGGACCCTGACGTTAGGAGGGACTCGGAACACACGTTTATTTGAAATTTCGTTATTTTGTTTTGCGGAAGTTTTTACTGTTTTAAATCATATCATGCTAAATACAAAAAAAATGCCTTCAAGTAAAACTTGTTAGTTCATTTACAGTAAATTTGATGTGTTCATTTAAAAAAAACATTTTTATTTGGCCCTCAAATATTTGTAAATGATACGATGTGGCCCTTTCACTGGAATTTCTGAAATCCATGCCTTAGACCAGGGGTCTCCAAAATTTCTTAACAAAGGGCCAGTTTACTGTCCTTCAGACCTTGAAAGGGCCGGACTGTGTCAATGGGAGGAATAGTACCTCATCATTGGTGTTAGTGGGAGGAATAGTGCCCCATCATTGGTGTCAGTGGGAGGAATAGTGTTTAATCATTTGTGTCAGTGGGTGGAATAGTGCCCCATCATTGGTGTCAGTGGGGAGGAATAGTGCCCCATCATTGGTGTCAGTGGGGAGGAATAGTGCCCCATCATTGGTGTCAGTGGGAAGAATAGTGCCCAATTGTTAGGGGCCAGTGGTATGAATTGTGTCCTATTGTGGGTACCAGTGACAGGAATCATGGCCCATTGTTGGTATAGAAGGAATAGTACCCCATCATTGGTGTCAGTGGGAGGAATAGTGCCCCATCATTGGTGTCAGTGGGAGGAATAGTGCCCCATCATTGGTGTCCGTGGGAGGAATGGTGCCCCATCATTGTTGTCTGTGGGAGGAATCGTGTTTAATCATTTGTGTCAGTGGGAGGAACAGTGCCCCATCATTGGTGTCAGTAGGAGGAATAGTGCCGCATCATTGGTGTCAGTGGGTGGAACAGTGCCCCATCATTGGTGTCAGTAGGAGGAATAGTGCCGCATCATTGGTGTCAGTGGGTGGAATAGTGCCACATTATTGGTGTCAGTGGGAAGAATAGTGCCCAATTGTTAGGGGTCAGTGGTATGAATTGTGTCCTATTGTGGGTATCAGTAACAGGAATCATGGCCCATTGTTGGTATAGAAGGAATAGTGCCCAATCGTTGGTGTCAGTGGGAGGAATAGTGCCCCATCATTGGTGTCAGTGGGAGGAATAGTGCCCCATCATTGGTGTCAGTGGGAGGAATAGTGCCCCATCATTGGTGTCAGTGGGAAGAATAGTGCCCCATCATTGGTGTCAGTGGGAGGAATAGCGCCTCATTGTTGGGGGTCAGTGGTAAGAATTGTGTCCTATTGTTGGTGTAGAAGGTATAGATCCTTGTATCAGTGGGAGGAATAGTAACCCAACGGCCTGATAAAAACAAGCAAAGGGCCACATCCAGCCCCCCGGGCCGCAGTTTGGAGACCACTGCCTTAGACCATTGTTGGTCCAGGAACAGGTTCCCTTTATAGGGAAGTCCTGTGCGTCAAAATAAAAATGACATCAGTTGTCCCTGAATTATTCATCTGATCATTTTATTTTTATTTTTTTATGTCCTAGATCACCCTAATCAATATTTTATGAACGATTTCTTGAGGCTGCATATAGTTTGGGTAAGTTTAGAGATCATCTCTGTTTTTCCTTTTGAATTTTTTTTTCTGTTACTAATATTACAAAACTGATTTGATCTTAAAATAAAACTTATTGGCAATTTTATTTATAAATGCGGAACTTGTTTATATAATGAGCAATGATGTCTACTCTGCCCCCTTCTACCATTAGAAATAAAACAATACATACAAAGAAGGTATTTAAAGCGGAAGTAAACCATCCATTAAACAGTTTCATTTCCGGCACGTGCCGGAAATGTAACACTCCCATTGGTTGTGCTCTCAACCAAACTGTCAAACCATCCAATGGCTGGTGTCATAACTGATCACATGGGCAGGATCATGGCAGTTGTAGATTAAACAGAGGCAAAAATGGCAGCTTCCTTGGCTGAAAACAATAGGGGGGTTTACTTCCACTTTAAACATTAAGTGCCCATTCCCACCAGAACATGAAACCAGCACAGTTACCAGTGGCTACCGGAAAGCTACCCGATCGCTACGTACAATCAGGAGCTTTTCCATTGTGTGACTGCCATGACAGCGAATCACAGTGGTCAGTCACATGATCAAAAACCCCATTCCACCTCCTGGCATCCTAAACCCCTTAAAGGGCTGCAAGGCATGTGGTTCAGGGGTTAACGACATCTCAAATGCAGGTCGCAATCGCAGTACGTTTGCCTGGACTATATTGCATGGTACAGTAGGACCATACGATCTGGTTGATGTGCATTGGTTTACAAAATCCAACGCATTTTTCGGGCTCAAAGCTCCACACCCTTCATTAGGACTTGAAAAAACAAAGAAACAGGGTATGCTAGCTCAAGAATTAATAAATCGTTCTGACATTGAGCACAGCATCCATTAGACCTCAACCAGCTACTGATAGACGCTGTTCTGACACACATACTGCCAGACCCCCAATTATTTATTGATTCTTAAAACCATATACATTGTGCTTTGGTACCCGCAAAATCCCTGTTAGGACTTCCAGAACTCCTATTTCCAGAATCCACCCTTGCATCCAATGGTCATGGTCCAATGACACTCGCAGAATCCTTACCAGGACTTCCAAAATCTCTGCCACCCTGACATCCAGGGTCATAGGTCATCCAATGGTACTTAAAGTGGTTGTAAACCCACTTTATAAACAAAGACCTACAGGTAAGCCTATGTAGCGGGGTCTCTAGATTTAGGTAGGACACTCAGGTGTGTAAGTATGGGAATAATGGACCATTTGTGTTTGTGGAGGATTGGACGGTGTAATAATCTCTTTGGCCTCTGGGTGGCAGGGTACCCGTAGGCTCAAGGTAGATTGGCCGTCACAGTGCTACCCTTTTTGTCCCTTTCCGGAGATGGTACGGCGAGGGCGGAGAACCTGCCGTGGTGTCGATGGGAGGAGATAAAAGGGGGAGACGCCCTAACCAAGAGGTCTTCAGGAGGATCTTCTTCACGCGCCCAGGCACCTTAGGCCTGGGTGCGGGCGGTTCCGGATTCCGGCCCAGGCGCCCTAGGCCTGACCGGAATGGAGTTGGAGTCCATCCCAGGCACCTTCAGCCTGGGGTGAGGTACTAAACCAGGAGGCCTGGGGCCCAGTGACTTCGACTGGGTCCCGCAAGGGTGGAGAAGTCCGAGGGTCCCTGAAGTGGATGGGGCCCATGTCTGAGGTGAGGAGGCCGGGGAGGTTACCCATTCGGAGAGTCTGGAGCAGCATCAACCCAGTGACGGATGGGCCTCTGGTAACTCTCTTGGAGGGACATCTTCCCCTGACAGGGGCCGCAGCGCAGCGAAGGTACTCCTATCTATGTTCTCTTGAGTTGCTGGTAGAGACTCTCAAGTTCTAAGTCCTTTCTAGCTAAGGCTATAGTAACCGCTGGCGAGATCGCAGTGGTTTAGCTGACAACCAGGATAGTGCCTCGACCTGCTCACTCCCGTATCAAAATGTTATCAAGTCACAACCAGTTGGCTACTGAAGCACTGTTTATTGTGAGATATGCAATAAAACAAGAGTTGGACTGTGATCGGTGTGGAACTCTGGTTAATGGGAGCAGAGGGAAGTGTTGGCACAGCAGGACTTGATTCTAGACAAAAGCACACAGGCCCGAGGAAATATCTGGTACTGGCCTTCACCTCACCCACAGCTATGGGGAGGACATGGGCCGTAGCGCATCTCACCCTGTCGCGTGACATACCCCTAGACAAAAGAGATGGGGTGAGGCCGCTACACCTAGATTAAGACTTACCTGTAGGTGCATGAAATATCTCCTTAACCTACACGGTTAAGGAGATATTTGCATTTAAATGCGGCGACGCTGACGTCACGTGCGTGCGCATGGGGTTAACCCCATTCACAAATTCGGCTAGGTCGCAACATTCGACGACGTAGCCGAATTCGACGGCTCACGCGCGCATGCGCAGAGTCACGTCTTCGCCGCTCCTGCCAATCACAGCGCCGGAGAGGCGCTGTGATTGGCTGCAGCGGCGATACTCGGAAGTAACATTCCGGCTATCGCCGCAGCGATGGATGCGGCTAGAGGAGGGACACGGACGACTTTGGGGGCCCCGATCCAAGGTAAGTGGTACATAATGAGCTAGTATGCTAGTCATACTAGCTCATTATAGCTTTGTCTTGCAGGTTAGTTAAAAAAAAAAAAAAAAAAAATTCTCAACAAGGTTTACAACCACTTTAAAGTATCCCTGCCAGGACTTCCAATGGTACTTGCAGAATCCCCAACAAGACTTTCAGAATCCCTGGCACCCCGACATCCAGTGTCATAAGTCCACTGGTACTTGCAGAATTCCTGCCAGAACTTGCAAAGTTCCAGTGGGCTTGTGAGCGGGTCTACCCACTGTGGGAACCATTGTTAACAAGCTCACTAATGCCCTGGAACAGAGGCATGGGGGCCATGGTCATGAGAAAGTCAGCAATAAGGCGGTACCCCAACTTAGAAGCAAGATGTTGCCTACATTTCCACTTAATACATTAGGAACGAGCTTAAACACTTTATGCATACTTCTCTCTCTCTTCCCATACCTTCCAGGCTAGGTCCCTAGGTTCCCTGTGCCGCAAGCCCAGTCCCAAATATGCTAGGGAGTGGTCAAGCTCACCAACCCCTTTGCTTCCAGGATTACCATCTCCCATGCCAAAGCACTAACCTCCTGCTGGCTGGTATAATATTCCACACAACTCAACTGGTAACTCATGACAACATCAATATGGCTGCATCTTCTGTTAACTCCCCTGCACAATTAACCTTTGTGGTGGCCATCTCTTTTCCTTTTCATCCTCCTGGCAGGGATTTCCCCCCATAATACATTGTTTTTTTGTTTCATCAAGCCCTGATGAGGTAGAGCTTAGCCTCCAAAGCATGTTGGCTTTTGTAAATCATTTATTATATTAAACAAATTCAAGCTTCCCAGAAGCTGTATCGCTTGAACGCAGCAGAGTTCAGACTTGCCAACTGCTGGAAAGACAAGTTTTCACATTTATATGCAACCTTCCAAGACCCTTGCCTGGACCTGAATACTCTCTTGCATGGCACCTGCCTTGACCCCTGCTTGGACCTTGACTACTCTCGTGCCTGCTGCCTGCCCTGAACTCTACCCGCCTGCTGACTCAGTCTGTTCTGTGACTGTCTCCTCAATGTAGCCCCATTGCTCCTTCGACCCCTTGCAGAGACAAACCTGAGCAGTCATGATCTGGTGACAGCTAGCAGAAAAGTAGCCCAGGGGCCACTATGGTCACCAACCCATCACTCCTTGCAGGGTGCCCTGATGAAGACCAAGCTGTCACTTAGACTCTGTGCTTTGGGAGGACCTGTATTACCCGGCAATGGTTTCCACCCATAACACATTTGTTTTTGTTTCCTTAAGCCCTGAGCTCAATGTAGCCACACTGCTATTTTTACCCCTTGTTGAGACGAACCCAAGAGCCATGATCTGGTAACAACTGGCAGCAAAGTAGCGCAGGGGCCATTATGGTCGCAGACCCATCACTCCTTGCAAAGTGCTCTGGTGAAGACTAAGCAGTCGCTTTGTGGCAGACTCTGTGCCTTGGGAAGACCTGTATTATTCGGCAACGGTTTCCACACATAACGCATTGTTTTTTTGCTTCCTCAAGCCCTGATGAGGCATTGCTTAGCCCCTGGAGCGTGTTGGCTTTTTAAAACTATTTATTATTTTAACCCCATTCAAGATTGCCAGAGACTGTATCGCTTCAACACCCTTGCCTGGACCTAACTACTTTCTTGCTTGCCATATGCCTCTACCTCTGCTTGGACCCTGACTACTCTTATGCCTGCTGCCTGCCCTCAACTCTACCTACCTTCTGACTCATTCTGTCCTGTCTCCTCAATGTAGCCCCATTGCTCCTTCGACCCCTTGGAGAGGCAAACCCAAGGAGTCATGATCTGGTGACATCTAGCAGCAAAGTAGCCATGGGGCCACTATGGTCACCAACCCATCACTCCTTGCAGGGTGCCCTGATGAAGACCAAGCTGTCACTTAGACTCTGTGCTTTGGGAGGACCTGTATTACCCAGCAACGGCTTCCACCCATAACACATTTGTTTTTGTTTCCTCAAGCCCTGATGAGGTAGAGCTTAGCCCCCGAAACATGTTGGCTTTTGTAAACCATTTATTATTCTAAACTCATTTAAGACGGCCAGAGACTGTATCACTTAAACGCAGCACAGTTTAGACTTGCACACTGCAGGAAAGGCAAGTACACATTTGTATGCCACCTTCTAAGACATTTGCCTGGACCTGACTATACTCTTGCTTGTTGCCTGCCTCAACCTCTTTTTGGACCCTGATTACTTTCTTGCCTGCTGCCTGCCCTCAACTCTACCCACCTGCTATCTCATTCTATCCTGGCTCCTCAATGTAGCCACACGGCTCCTTTTGACCCCTTGATGAGGCAAACTTGAAGCCCAAGACCTGGTGACAACTAGCAGCAAAGTAGCCCAAAGACCACTAGGCCGCAAGCTCTTGTGAAGATCAAGAAATCACTTAGACTCTGTGCCTTGGGGGAGACCATGTCACCTGGCAGGGGTTTCACCTGTTAGGAAAGGGTTCACCCATTGGAGGTGCTGTCGGTTCTATGGATCGTAGTACCGGTGTTCACCAGCGGGTGTCTTCTAACAGCCAGGACCTGTAGTAAAGGGTTTCACCTGCTGGTGGCACTGTGGTATTTATACACATCTCCTGCAATCAGGCTCAGGTGACGCCTGATCGCAGGAGATATTGTCGGCTCCACACTGCCGGAAAACACGCGCTGGTGGACACCGGTACTACAACCCACGGATCCAACAGTGCCACCAGCAGGTGAAACCCTTTACTACAGGTCCTGGCTGTTAGAAGACACCCGCTGGTGGACACCGGTACTACGATCCATACAACCAACAGCGCCACCAATGGGTGAACCCTTTCCTGACATCACCCATACCACCATTGTTCCTTTTTTCCTCAAACCCTGATCGGGTGGAGCTTAGCCTCTGAAACATATTGGAGCCTAGCCCCTGAAACATGTTCCCTTTTGTAAACTATTTAGCATGGTGTGGCACTTCAATTCTAGACTCATTCAAGACTGCTAAGTGCAAAAACCCATTTCATCTTCTCAGGTGTCAGTGTGTTCAGTTCTCATCAGTGAATAATGAAATGTGATTGGTTGTACTATTACGCACTTTTTTTGTTTTATTGAATAAACTTATTATGTTTAATTGTTCTTTTCCCAGACTGTAACTTTTCTGCTGCTATTGCCGACTATAATTGCTTTCCCATAATCATAGGAGAGCAAGAAAACAGTGTGTCGCTGTTCCCAGTCCCAAATATACCAGTTTATCTCTGGGCTGTCTTCTCCACAGTAGCTATTACTTCCAGAAATAAAGTATTAGCAGAGGATGAGACAGCTTCGTGCTATGGTAGGGGTAATTGACTCTAATAATTATGTCCTATTGTTAGATGAGCTAGAGGGATCCTGCCGAGCTTTTGTTACTGGAAATGTGTAGAGATAAGAATGCACGCTACTGAAGCCTCGTCTGTCCAATGGCTGGATTAAAGAGGAACTCCGGGCAAGCATTCAAACAAAGTTTAGATAGATGTCAAGGTGAACTATGTTAACAGCCAAAGGATTTGTAGTTCTGCTCAGGTAGTCTTGTGATCGATACATCCCTGCCAAACAGCACAGCCAGGTCCCTGACCTCCATTGCAGTTAAAGTGCACCCGTATTCAAATGTTAAACTAAAGTCTTGATGGAGGTGTGAAAAGAGTAATACGAAAACTTCTTGCACATTTTGATATTTGATGTGTTGTTTTATGCCTTGTACACACGATCGGTTTTCCGATGGAATAAAATCCGATGGACTTGTTTCCCATCGGACTTTTTTCCCATCGGAGTAAAAAAATACAACATGTTTTAAATTTTTCCGATGGTGGGGGGGTCACATCCTCAGATCCCAGGGGTTCATGCTTTTGATGTACAGAGAGGAAGAG
This sequence comes from Rana muscosa, assembly GCA_029206835.1. Classification (NCBI taxonomy): domain Eukaryota; kingdom Metazoa; phylum Chordata; class Amphibia; order Anura; family Ranidae; genus Rana; species Rana muscosa. The sequence continues at coordinate 73,488,722 of CM055124.1, read as the reverse complement.
GTGGTGCTCTGATGGGAAGAGGTGGAGCCTAAAGAGGAAGGGGTGGGGTTTACAGATGAAGGGGCGGGTCTTAAACAGGAAGGGGTAGGGCAAATTTAGATGGAGGGGTCCCGGGTTTAGTCTTGCCTAGGGCAGCACAAAACCAAAATACAGCACTGGAAACAGCACAGTGATGAGCTTATCTCTCTGTCACCCTGATTTCTCCTCCTTACAGCATGCTTCTTCTGCTGCTGCTTCTTCTTCTTCCTTTCCTAGTCCAAGCTCTGCTGTGTGAAGGCTGAAACCAGGTCAAATGTTGATATTTAGGCTGCTTGCATTACAAAAGAAAAAAAAAAAAGCTGCATTGAATTGTTCTTTAATATCTGCCTAGAGTTCAGCTTTAAAATATTGTAAAAAAATTTGAAATATCAATGAACTGCCCCATAAGCTTTCCGTAGCATCTATAAAACCCATTAGGAAAATAAAGCTATGGAAATAAAACCCAGAGCAGATACAGAGAGTGAGGATGAATGCGATTCCACAATGGAAGGCCTGTGCAGGGCGTAGTCACGCACACAGCAGCACCATTGTTCAGGGACATGTTTGGTCTTCTTGTGCAGCTCGGAAAGACAAGTATATTTTTTATTTTAACATAAAGAACATTGTTTCTCTGTCAATGAAAATGGGGCCCGATTGTGGTCACTGTGTTAGCATTGTGGGTTGTGCTAATGAAACGGAGTTCTCACTGATGGCTCTGCAGAGTGTCCATTGTTGCATCTTAACACAGGTACAAGTCAACTCCTGATCACTGCTTCCTTGGTACAACTGAAAGTCCACCTGTTGTGTGCTGTCTGGAATCAGTGACTCCTTGTCCTGTCTACCCCAATGTCTTTATTTCATCAGCTTTTGTCAGTCAATTAAAAGTGAGAATAGTTTTTCACATTTTGCTTGCAATACAGTAATGGCCAGTAATATTTGCACAATGTTGTACTGTCCAAGAAAGTATTACAACTTTGAGACTCAAACTGTGCTTTCCTCTGTTCTCTTTGTGTTATTTTTCCTCCTTAACCAAAAATCTACATTGGATGTGAATATTGAGGGGTGTGGTGCCCTGGTCAACCCCCCACCACAAGGAATTTTTCGTTTTTTACCTCTTCCTCTTTTAAATATGACCCACCCCTTTTTGTCAAGGTCACACCCCTTGTTTTTTTAAGACCCGCCCTGAAATTTTCGAGTGGGGACACCAGTTCTGGGGGGGGGGGGCAATGAATTCCCTTAATTTGCATAGATTTCCTCTCACTTCCTGTTTGGGTATGGGGCAGGAAGTGAAGGGAAATCTTTGCAATGGGACAGGGATGGTAAAAAATAAACTGACAGGGGCTCTAACCCTCCCTTACTCTATCCAAAATGAAAAAAAAAAAAAGTGTTGCCTATAGTTCTACTTTAAGCACAAATTTCTGATAATTTTATGGCGAGGACTAAGAAGATACAGTATAACCATGGCAATGGTGCAGCAGAAACATACAGCACAGTGAGGAAGGTTTGTGGTCCAGGATGATAGGACAGTCAAAATTAGAATCAGCGCCCCCCCCCACAGTTGCGGAATCCCGGCTGCCTGCATACTGGAAGCACTGCTGCCACTTTAAGGGGGTGCTAGACTAATTTGCCTCTCAGCCCAGTCCGCCCCATAAGACTGGCGCTACACTAACAGTATAGCACAAGCCAGCGGGGACTCTTTCTGTGCTGCCCCCCTGCAAAGTGCTGCCCTAGGCCTGGGCCTTGTTGGCCTAAGCCAGGATACAGCGTTGCTCCATGTTCTCCTCCTCCTCTCCTGCTCTCTGTTCCTTTTTCTATGTTCTTCTCCTCCTCTCCTTCCCTCTGTCCCTCTCCGTCCCTCTCTCCATGTTCTCCGCCCCTCTCTCTCTGTACTCTGCCTTCTGTCCTGTTCCTCTCTTCATGTTCCCCTCCTCTTCTCCTGTCCTCTGTCTCTCTCCCCATGTTCTCCTCCTCTTCTGTCCCCTGTCCATCTCTCCATGTTCTCCGACTCATCTCCTGTCCTCTGTCCCTCTCAAATGTTTTCCTCCTTATCCTCGAATGTCTACCGTCCCTCTCTCCCTGTTCTCTTCCTCCTCTCCTGCCCTCTGCTCCTCTCTCCATGTTCTCCAACTCTTCTTCTGTCCTCTGTTCATCTCTCCATGTTCTCCAGCTTCTCTCCTGTCCTCTGTTCCTCTCTTCATGTTCTCCTCCTCCTCTCCTGACCCTCTTTGTTATTTTCCGCCTCTCCTTCCCACTGTTCCTCTCTCAATCTTCTCCTCCTTTTCAACTGTCCCCTATTCCTCTCTATGTTCTTCTTCTCTCCTGTCTTCTGACCCTCTCTCATTATTTTCCTCCTCTCCTGTCCTCTGTCCCTCTCTCCATGTTCTGCTCCTCCTCTCCTGTCATCTGCTCCTCCCTCTATGTTCTCCTCCTCCTATCCCTCTTTATTTCTTCCTCTCCTGTGTGTTTATCTCCTTCTGTATGTTCTCCTTCCCCCTTTCCTGTACCCTCTCCCGCTCTCCATGTTTCCTCCTCATTTCCTATCCTCTGTCCCTCGTTCCATATTCTTCTCCCCCTTTCCTGTCCTATCGTCCTCTCTCCATGTTCTCCTCCTTCTCTCATGTCCACTGTCCCCCTCTCCATCTCCTCCTCTGCTGCTCTCTATCGCTTTATTTCTATCTCCTCCTTTAAATTTTCTTTCACACACTTTTCCAATCTCCTCCGCACCTGTCCCTTGTCCTTCTCCATCTCCTCTGCTTCTATCCTGTCTATCTTCATCTCCACTTTTCATTTCTTCTTTCACTCCTTTCCCAACCTCTCTTCCTCTCCTGTCCCTCTAGATGCTCTCTCAGTCAGTCCACTGCTCTCTAATACTCTTTCCCTTTTTCCGTCAGTCCATTGCTGTACAATTCTCTCTCTTCATCCACAGTCACCCACCCTACTGGCTCTCTTTTTCCATCTGTCTTTCTCTCCCTCTCCAATTTATTCTCTCTGTAACTCTTTCCTTCATCAGTCCATTGTTCCGATTCTCTCTCCTTCTTTCCATCACACTCCCCTTCCATGACAAAATTGAGTATAGCCTCATATAGAATTCAATAATAATTTAGCAAAAAAGTACCGTCATCCAAAATTGGGTATAGAGCAGTTAAACCAAGTGAACACATGGTTGCAGTTGCTGAATGCTGATGCTGCCTATACCAGTGTGTGGTCACCTAGAGGAGGAATTGGTTGGACTTTCTCAGTACTGATAACATTGACACATATAGTATCATAAAAATTATTTATTACATATAAAATTATACAAACAATCTAAAAAACACAAGCCAACCCCACCCAAAAACAACAGGTTACTACTGACGGGTGACCCCGTGAAGTTTATGTTGCGGTGGAGTGTGGCAAGAATCCTCTACCAGTTTTGCAGGCTCAGCCGCTTCTTCAGGAGGGAAAAATCTGTGTAGCAGATAATACAATGAACTTGCGCATGATAAACAGCGTGCATACAAAAATACACAATATAAAAACATGAATTAAATGCAATCATTGTCTTATTACAGACAATGATTGCATTTAATTAATCCGCTACACAGATTTTTCCCTCCCGATGAAGCGGCTGAGCCCGCGAAACCGGTAGAGGATTCATGCCACACTCCACCGCAACATAAACTTCACGGGGTCACCCGTCAGTAGTAACCTGTTGTTTTTGGGTGGGGTTGGCTTGTGTTTTTTTAGATTGTTTGAATAATTTTATTTGTAATAAATAATTTTTGTGATACTATATATGTGTCAATGTTTTCAGTACCGAGAAAGTCCAACCAATTCCTCCTCTAGGTGACCACACACACCGGTATAGGCAGCATCAGCAACTTCCACCATACACTCCCCTTCCAGTCAGTCTTTCACTCTCTCTCTTTTCCTCCCTCTCCAATTTTTTCTGTCCCTTTCTCTCGTCATCTCTTTCTCTCCCCAATCCTCTCTCCATCACTCCATTTCTCTCTAATCCTCTCTCCATCACTCTCTAATCCTCTCTCCATCACACTCTACTCCCTCAGTCTCTCTCTCCCTTTTTGCATCTGTTTTACAGGACAATCCTCCCATTTAACTTTCAGATTCCGCTTAGGAAAACCCTTCAGTTTAATAGAAGAATGGAAGTTCTCAAAATTATTTTATGAGTTATATTTGCATCTTCTAATATTCTGCGTCATATGTTTCCAATCTGTTTATTTTGATTAAACTTCATCTACATATCACAGCGGAATATAACACCATACTGCCGCCCGACTTTAATGATCCCTCGACCAGAATGCGGGGACAGGAGGCGTTGGTGGAGTATTTTGGAAGTGGTTTTGTTCTGTGACATGTGGGATTCATAGACAAGTTCACCAGGGGGCCCCGATAATAAGAGAAATGTCACTACTGATGATCTATGGCAAGGGTCTCCAATCTTTTCATTGAGGCCACATTGTATATTTTTTTCAAATATTCACTGCCTGAAAAAAAAAGTCCCTTTCATATCAGAAGCTCCCCATCATCAGAGCCACCCCTTCCATCAGAGGGCCCTTACACATCAGATCTCAATTTGAAATCAGGAGTCCCCCAACACAAGTCCCCCTGTCACATCAGAAGCACCCACCCCCCCCCCCCCCATCTTTTTAGTGTCCCCCTTTCACTTCAGATCTTCCTTTCAAATCAGGAGCCCCCCAACACACAAGTTTCCCCTTTCACATCGGAATCCCCCCTCACATCAGGGCCCCCTTCACATCAGAACCCCCCCAGTCTTTTCCGAGTCCCCCTTTCACGCCAGAACCCCCCCCACATTAGAGCCCCCATTCACATCAGATTCCACTTGTCACATCAGAAGCCCCCCCCCCCCATCTCTTCAGAGTCCCCCTTTCACATCAGATCTCCTGTTAAGATCAGAAGCCCCCCATCAGATAAAAGTCTCCCTTTCATATCAGAAGTTCCCCTTTCACATCCATCAGAGTCCTCCCTTTCATATCAGAGTTCTCGCTTTCATATCAGAAGTTCCCCTTTCATATCAGAAGCCCCTCCTTCACATCAAAGCCCCCCCAATCAAAACCTCCCATCAGATCTCCTTTTTAAATCCGAAGCCCCCCATCCTATAAGTGCCCCCCTTTCACATCAGATCTCCCTTTCAGATCAGGAGCCCCCCCCCCAACACATGAGTCCCCCCCTTTCACTTTGAAGCCCCTTCACATCAGAGTCCCCCTTTCAAATCCAATCTCCTTTTTTAAATCAGTACCCCCCCATCACATAAGTGTCCCCCTTTCACATCAGAAGCCCCCCCTCACTTTAGAGTCCCCTCTTTCACATCAGAAACTCCATTACATAAGAGCCACCCCTTAGATCAGAGTCCCCCTTTCACATCAGATCTCCCTTTCAAATCAGGAGCCCCCCAACACACAAGTCCCCCTTTCACATCAGAAGACCCCCTCACACCAGAGCCCCCCTGCATATCAGAAGCCCCCCATCTCTTCTGAGTCCCCCTTTCACTTCAAAGTTTTTCCTTTTATATTAGAAATCCCCTTTACATCAGAGTCCCCCCATTTACATTAGAAGCCCCCTTCAAATCAGAGTCCCCCCCTCATATCAGAGCCCCCCTTTTTACATAAGAAGCTCCTTTACATTACAGTCACCCCTTCCATCAGAGTACCCCTTTCACATCAGATCTCCCTTTCAAATCAGAAGCCCCCATCACATAAGAGTCCCCCCACGTACACATCAGATGTTCCCCATCACATCAGAAGCCCCCCCACTTCATATCAGAGCTTTAGTGGGCTAGATGTGGCATTCGGGCCATAGTCTGGAGACCCCATGTCTATAGATAAAACAGCCAGGGTGAGAGATAACAGCTGGCTATTAGCTCCCCCCCGTAACAGTTGTCTATGTACTGTAGAAAGAAATCAAATACTGGCTGTACATATTACGGATGAAAGCAATGATTTTTGTGAAAACTGTTTAAACAAAATATTATTTATATATTATAATAAAACAACACAGTAGGAAAACACCTAAAGCCTTCAATTGCATTTAATGAAATGTTTTGTAACATTTTGGATGTACAATTTGTTCTAAATCTATCAATAAACTCGTTTGTAAAAGTAAACAACCTAAAACCATTTAGAAATGATGCGTTCCTCATAGTTCTGTACTTTGAAAATCCTCAGAGGAGGAGCAGTGGGAGTGGTCAGGGGTGGGGATTGGGGTAGACATAGGCGTGTGCCGGTGGTGGGGTTGTTCTGGCGGTGGTTCATCTGTAGCACTATAGTCAGCTATGCACGTATTATCTGTCAATTCCCCCCTTAGCCCCATTTCAAGAAGTTGAAGGATTAATGGTATCACTATCATCCTCTGGTCCTCTGACATTCTCCTCAATTTACATGCAATAAGTAAACCAAAAATGCCACATTCATCTTTTGGTTTTTGAAGGAATGCTCCAGCCTGAATCAGGAAGGCAGTGAAGGGGTCTGGTTGGGCTTTTCTTTTTCGGCCTCTGCGTGGAGCTGGTCTGTTAGCAATGGGTACATCATTGTAGTCCATATCCTGTGATCCAAAAGTAATAAAAAATATGTAAAACTTTTTTTTAATGGTAAAAAAACTTTTGTAGGTTAACCTCAGCAATGCCATCTTTCTGTTATCAAGCTTTTCTGATTTTCGTTCTTATTTTTTTGAATTCTCAGATTTAGTAAAAATTGGTTAAATATTGCCGTAAAAAATTTGATTACCTTGGGGAGTCTACTTTCATATTGTCCTTGCATTTTTATTTGCTATATTTTATAGTGAAAAAAAAAAAAAAGGCAACTTTTTCACAATTTGTCATTTTTTCTTTTATATAGTAAAACATTAAGGCTACTTTCACACAGAAGCGCTGGATGCGCTGGCGGTATAGCGGTGCTATTTTTAGTGCCGCTATACCGTTTTTTTAGCCGCGATTTGCGGGTGCTAGTGGGGGGATTTTAACCCCCGCTAGCGGCCGAAAAAGGGTTAAAAACGCCCGCAATAACGCCTCTTTGCAGCGTTTTGCGGGCGTTTTTTGGAGGCGCTACCCCATTGATTTCAATGGGCAGGGGCACTATAGGAGCGGTATTTTTACCGCTCCTATCACGCCTCAAAGATGCGGCTTACGGGAGTTTTTTGACCCTCCTGCAAGCGCAACGCTCCAGTGTGAAAGCCCTCGGGCTTTCACACTGGATACAATTGAGTGGCTTTTTTGGGGCGCATTGCGGGCGCTATTTTTAGCACAATAGCGCCTCAGTGTGAAAGGGGCCTAATACCACCAAAAGAAAGCTCCAACTGTCTCAAACTGTCACGTTACTGAAAACTAAAAAAAAACCTGGTAATGAAGGGGTATCACAGGCTATTACTCAAGTAGATGAGGTATAGCCATAAGGTAAACCAAGGGTCTCCAAACTTTCTATATAAAGAGCCAGTTTACTGTCCTTCAGACATTAGGGGGGCCGGACTGTGGACATTTGGGAGTAGAAAATGTCCCGGCATTAGTGGGAGTAAACAATGCCATCTTTGGTGTCAGGGAGAAGAATTGTGCCCCAACGTTGGTATCATTGGGAGGAATTGTGCCCCATGATTGATGTCATTGGGCCCCATTGATGGTGATATTGGGAGGAGCTGTGCCCCATTGTCGGTGTCATTGGAAGGAGTTGTGCCCCATCATTGATGTCATTGGGACCCATTGTTGGTGTCATTGAGGGGAACTGTGCCCCAATTGTTGGTGTCCTTGGGAGGAATTGTCCCCCATCATTTGCATCATTGGAGGAATTTTGCCCCATTGTTGGTGCCAGTGGATGAAATAGTGCTCCAAGTGCCAAATAAAAGCAAGCAAAAGGCCGCATCTGGCCCCTGGGCCACAGTTTGGAGACCTCTGAAGTAAACAATTCTATTTAATTTTGGATAAAGCGGAGATGGATTAGAACCCGTCAGGTTTTAATTGGTGCCTGTGTCCCCATTGGGGAGATTCTTCCTCTCCAATTGTCCAATAGACCACTATCTCTGAAAAGGAAAGAATATCCAAAAGTTTGAGTTGTCACCATAGAGGAATAGAGGGGAAACCCAATGGGGACACCAGTTCTGGTGACAGCCATGGATTCACTCACTTTAGGGGGATTTCCTCTCACTTCCTGTGTTGGCTATGGGACAGGAAGTGAAGAGAAATCTCCCCAATGGAACAAAGATGGCAAAAAAAACCTGAAGGGGGTATAACCCTCCCTTACTCTATCGAAAATATAAAAAAGGGTTTACCCTAAATATTGACTAAGTTACTGAATAAATTGGTCTATAAAAAGGGGAAATGTAATATTTTCTGTGGTCCATTGAGGGGAAGAGGGGGGGGGGGACAGGTACCAGAGGTAAAGGGGTTAAAGACTAAAATGAATAGGTGCGACACCTTCAGGTATATCTGCGGAAGGACTTCCTGGCACAGAAAGTGAAAAAAAAAAAAAAGAAAAAAAGAAGAGGACTGTGATGCACCCTTACTCTATCCAACGTGGAAAAAAAGTTTTGCCTTTAGTTCTACCTTAAATAACAGCTTAATATTTGTGACGTGCAACAAGATATCTACAGTAAATTTTCTGGCTTACCTGAGCGTTTGCCGGTTCATCGAAAGGCTCTTCATCATATGGGGTGGACAATGAGATTGATGAAGATGGCTCTAAAGGTGACGCAGACCTCCTGACCTCAACTTGATGCACGGAGAAACTTTCACAATGCCAAGCCCATGGCACGTGGACCTCATCGGTGGCACCTCCAGACGTCCGTGATCTGTCCATTCTGTCTAGTTCCTTTTTATTAGGAGTAGAGTGTTGTACCATGTAAGCTGTTGACCAAAGTAAAAGTTTTCGAAGTACGATGACCTCTTCTTCTGCCTGAAGATAATATGAACTGGCAGTAAGAAACATGACTGAAACCACAAAGAGATACAGATGTGATCAACCTGACACAATGGGGTGGCATTGGGTGGTAATTCGTTTAGTATACATATGCAGATAGATATCAATGTCTCCATGAGATCGAGGAGCCGAGCCGTCTCTCTTCACACCTAAGTGGGAGGTGGGATGGTGTCAGTCTTTGTAAAGTCCCTCAATGAGAAGGTGAGCCTGGGAAAATGGTTCACTTAAAAAAACCATAGTGGCATATAACAATTGTGTTGAATTTGCACTCCCACCCCAACCTCTCCTTTTGTGATTTAATGTTAAAATCTGTTTGTTTGCCGCTCACCCAAAAGAATAACCCACCAGCCGCCACTGTGCTGACCTTTAATGAAAACACACTCACCTGTCCCACTATCTAGTATTGCTGGCAGTGTTTTTTTAATTTTTTTTAAAGAAAGCTTGCAGCTGGGAAAATCTATTTAAATGTAATGCGTGTGTACACGACCATTTTTCACGTCGTTAAAAATGCAATTTTTTAAATTGGGCATTAAAAAACGATCGTGTGTAGGCTCCAGAGCATTTTTAACGACGTGAAAAATGGTAGTGTGTATGCTTTTACGAGGGGGAAAAAAAACACGCATGCTCAGAATCAAGTATGAGACGGGAGCGCTCGTTCTGGTAAAACTAGCGTTTGTAATGGAGATAGCACATTCGTCACGCTGTAACGGACTAAAAAGCACGAGGCTGAAAAGCGCGAATCGTCGCTCAACAAACTTTACTAACATGAAGGGTGGCGCCATTCGAACGGAACTTCCCCTTTATAGTGCCGTCGTATGTGTTGTACGTCACTGCGCTTTGCTAAAGCATTTTTTTAAATGAACGTGTGTATGCAAGACAGGCTTGAGAGGAAACAAGAAAAACGTAGTTTTTGAAAAATGACATTAAAAACGATCGTGTGTACGCAGCATTTTTTTTCTTCACAAATGTTGGTTTTGCTGCAGCAGGTTCTATACATGGTTCAGATGCACCACTTTACAGGCAAACTAAGGACCCCCCCCCTCAGACACTATATTTAAAAGGATTTTAAATTTTTATTATTATTTCAATTTAAGCAACATTCAAATCAGTGTTCAGTGCATTGTGGGGCACTCAGCGGGCAAACATCCCACGAGCGCCCATGCAAAGTTAAGTGTTTGGCGACCACCAAATAGGCGATGTTCGGGGCCGAACGGATGCTCGGCCCGAATTGTTCACCTATCACTGTTGTGCACCGCTCAAGGAACCCCAACCTCAGGAGGCACCCTGGTTGAGAAAGGCTGCCGGGGAGTTGTTGTTTGGCACCCCCCCCAAAAGAAAAACCCACCAGCCGCCACTGCGCTGACTTTTATTGAACACACACTTACCCATCCCATGATCCAGTGTTGCTGGCAATGGTTTTTTTTTCCCCCCCAAGAAAGCTTGCAGCCGGGAAAATCTATTTAAATGCATTTTTTTTCTTCACAAATTTTGGTTTTGCTGCAGCAGGTTCTATACACTGTACAGATGCACCACTTTACAGGCAGCCTAAGGGGACCCTCCCAGGGACTATATTTAAAGGGATTTTTCATTTTTATTGTTTCAATTTAAGCATCATTAAAATCAGTGCGCAGTGCCTTGTGGGGCGCTTGGCGGGCGAAATTAGAGTGTTTGGCGAACACCGAACGGGTCAGTGGCGGCTGGTGCTCAAATTTTTTTTTGGGGGGGGAGGCGCAAACAAACAAACAAACAAAAAAAAAAACATTAAAAAACGCAGCCACTGTGCCCAAACGCCACCAGTTTGCCCCACCAAATGCAGCCAGTTTGTCCCCCCCAGCCCTGCACTTACCTTCCTCGGGTCAGCACCGTCCTTGATGTCTTCTCCCGCCCTCAATGTCGCTTCAGCCAATCAGGTTACCGGTAACCAGACCTGGTGAACCTGATTGGCTGAAACGCCTGTCAGTGTTAACCAGGGAACGCACCCCAGTGCGTCCTCTGGTTAGCTATTTAGAAGCAGATTACAGCCCTCAGGCTGTAATCGGGAAGCCTATCATAGCCGTTGGCTCTGATAGGCACTTCCAAAGACCAACCAGCCGCTGTTATTCAGATGGCCGGCGCTCAACAGGGGGCCGGCCATCTGAATAGTGGGCGGCAGCGGCGGTGACAATACATAGGTTCATGCAATGCATGAACCTATGTATTGTTGTGAGTGACGAGCGCAGGAGCGAGAGGGGGCGGCGCTCCTGCGCCCACTATGGACGTACCGCCACTGGAACGGGTGATGTTCAGGGCCAAACCATTCGCCTATTCTCTATTGTGCATCGCTCAAGGAACCCTAACCTCAGGAGGCACCCTGGTTGAGAAAGGCTACTATATACTGTACATACAACGTGAAAATAACTTTTTTCATGATTCTTCTATATATTCCTATTACATACATATTCATTTAGGGGCTCATTAACATCAGCCTGCACAAGTTATGCTCCATATAACATGTGTTGGTGTACTTTGAAGGGCGGTGTTTCTCATTAACCTCTTTCCACCCTTAGGATGTACCCGTACATCCTCAAGTTTTAGTGGTTCTACCGGGGTCATGGCTGCAGCTGCTCCTTTTTTTTCGGGCTGGTGATGCTGAATGTAAAAGTGATCTGAGCAGCTATAGACCCCATATGCCTTAGTAAAGAGTACCTGTCACTGCCGATATCACAAGGCAATAAAATTGATTACAAAAATAAATAAATAAGGACAGTGTAAAATAAATACAAATAAATAAACAGTACCCCCACTCCCACTCCCCCCCCCCCCGTGCTTGCATGCAAAGGCAAAACACATACGTAGGTCCTGCACGCATATGAAAACGGTGATAGCGCCACATGTGTGAAATATAACTACGAACATCTGAGTGAGAGCAATAATTCTAGAACCAGACCTACTGTGTCAATCTAAACTGGTAACCTGTAAAGCCTTTAAAACCTATGGAGATTTTTAAGTACCGTAGTTTGTTGCCATTGCACAGATGTACGCAATTTTAAAGTGTGACATGTTAGGTATCTATTTACTCGGCGTGACATCAAAAAAAAAATATTGCGTTTGAAAAAAATGCTGTGAAAATACCGTGTGACATAAAAAAATTGCAACACCCACCATTTTATTTTCTAGGGCCTGTGCTTAACCACCTCAATACCGTACACTTTCACCCGCTTCCTGCCCAAGCCATTTTTCAGCTTTCAGCGCTGTCACACTTTGAATGACAATTGTGCGGTCATGCAACAGTACCTAAATGAAATTTTTATAATTTTTTTCCCAACAAATAGAGCTTTTTTTGGTGGTATTTGATCACCTCTGCGGTTTTTATTTCTTGCGCTATAAACAAAAGAGGGACAAGTTTGAAAAAATAAAAAATAAAATATTTTGTACTATAATAAATATCCATAATAATTTTAAAGCAATTTTTTTCCTCAGTTTAGGCCAATATTTCTTCTTCTACATAATTTTGGTAAAAAAAAAAAAAAAAAAAAAGGCAATAAGCGTTGATTGGTTTGCACAAAAGTTATAGCGTCTACAAAATTGGGAATAGATTTATAGCATTTTTATTATTTTTACTAGTAATGGCGGAAATCTGCGATTTTTAACATGACTGCGATATTACGGAGGACATATCGGACACTTTTGACACTATTTTGGGACCATTCACTTTTATACAGCGAACAGTGCTATAAAAATGCACTGATTACTGTATAAATGTGACTGGCAGGGAAGGGGTTAACACTAGGGGGCGATCAAGGGGTTAAATATGTTACCTAGGGAGTGATTCGAACTGTAGGTGGAGGGGACTCAGAAGGGTAGGAGACCGATCGGTGTTCCTCTGTACAAGGAACACACCATCGGTCTCCTCTGACAGGACGTGGATCTGTGTGTTTGCACACACAGATTCACGGTCCTGCTCTGTTACTGGGCAATCGCGGGTGCCTGGCGGACATTGCGGTCGCCGGGCACACGCATCGAGTCCCCAGGTGGGCCAGGACATCATATGACGCCTGCCCAGAACAAGAGCCGCACCGCCCAGCCATCATTTGACAGCTGGCGGGCGGCAAGTGGTTAAAAAAAAAAATGTATAATGTTTGGGGGTTCTAAGTAATTTACTAGCAAAAAAAATTCTGATATTTACATATATGGAGAGAAGTGTCAGAATAGGCCTGGGTAGCTAGTGGTTAAATTTCACAAAATGACACTTCATTCGACTCCATGCCCTTCATTGAGGTGCATTGAACTGCGTAAAAATGTCGACATGCTGCAACGCAATGCACTTTAACCACTTGCCGACCGCCTCCTGTACATATACGTCGGCAGAATGGCACATCAACGTACCTGTACGTGCCCTTTAAGTGCCTGTCCGGCGGCGCGCTCGCGACCCTGCCGCCATCTCCGTGAGTCGGACCGCGGGTCCCGTGGACTCGATCGCCGCGGGGATCCCCACGGTCGTCTCACGGAGGTATAGAGCGGGGAGATGCTTGTGTAAACACTCATCTCCCTGCTCTGCCTAGTGACAATGACACGGATCTCGGCTCCATGTACTCGAAGCGAAGATCAGTGTCATGTGATACAGAGCCCAGCCCACCCCCCCCCCCCAGTTAGAAAAACAAAGCAGGGAACACTTAACCCCTACAGCGCCACCTAGTGGTTAACCCCTTTACTGACAGTGTCATTTTCACAGTAATCAGTGCATTTTTTTAGCACTGATCGCTGTGAAAATGACAATGGTCCCAAAAATGTGTCAGATGTGTCCGCCATAATGTCGCAGTCACGAAAAAAATCGCTGATCGCCGCCATTACTAGTAAAAAAATAAAATAAAAATGCCATAAAACTATCCCCTATTTTGTAAACGCTATAACTGTTGCGCAAACCAATCAATAAACGCAGATTGCAATTTTTTTTACCAAAAATATGTAGAAGAAGAATACGTATCGGCCTAAACTGAGGAAAAAAAAAAAATTTATATATATTTTTGGGGATATTTATTATAGCAAAAAGTAAAAAATATTGAATTTTTTTCAAAATTGTCGTTCTATTTTTGTTTATAGCGCAAAAAATTAAAACCGCAGAGGTGATCAAATACCACCAAAAGAAAGCTCTATTTGTGGGAAAAAAGGACGTCAATTTTGTTTGGGAGCCACGTCACACGACCGCGCAATTGTCATTTAAAGCGACGCAGTGCCGAATCGCAAAAAGGGGCCTGGTCTTTAACCAGCCAAAATGGTCCGGGGCTGAAGTGGTTAGTGCAGTGTTATGGTGTCATCAGGTCGCATGCAGATTAGTGCATCTAGCGTGATTGAACCCTTAACAAAATGAGTGTTTCTGAACCCAGAAGTTCTACGTGTGGAAGCAAGTTTTTCCAGCATGAGTGTATCACAATAATAATAAAAAAAATTCCACCCTTCTTGCATTTTTTTTTTGTGCTCACTCCAGTCCAAAAAAGATTGTTTGGCTTATTCCCATCAACAGTTAGAAAATTGGTTGAATGTTCCCCAAACAGTCATTGTTCTAGCCCTTTATGTCTACCTTAACCACATAAGCCCCGAGCCTCTTTCTGAGATTTAGGCCCCTTTCACACGGGACGGATCAGTAATGATCCGCCCCGTGAACCTCTGCATGCTCAGCGGGGATCGCTCCGTTGATCCCCGCTGAGCCGGCGGATAACAGGGCGGTCCCCGCACATTGTGCAGGGACCGCCCTGTCAGATCTCCACTCTCCCCTATGGGGGGGGGGGAAATCGGATGAACACGGACCTTCTGTCCGTGTTAATTCGATCCGCTCCTAAAACGGATAGAAAATAGGAATTTTTCTATCCAGAAAAACGGAGCATTGCGGACACAGAGGAGATCGGGTGTCAGCGGATGTTTTATCCGCTGACACCCGCGATATCATAGGGACCAATGTATGTCCCTTTTTATCCGGAAACGGATGGATGAAAAAGCGGACATACGGTCCGTACGTGTGAAAGGGGCCTTCGTGTTTACAAGTTAAAAAAAAAATTCTTGCTAGAAAATTACTTAGAAAAAAATATTTATAATGTTTGGGGGTTCCAACACCCTAGAGAATAAAATGGCAGGTTGTTGCAATACTTTGTCACACCGTATTTGCACAGTCTTAGAAGCGCACTTTTATTGGAAAAAATCACTTTTTTGAATTACAATATAAGACAAACAGTAAAGTTAGCCCAATTTTTTTTTATATTGTGAAAGATAATGTTATGCCGAGTAAATTGATACCCAACATGTCACTCTTCAAAGTTGCGCCCGCTCGTGGAATGGCGACAAACTTTTACCCTTAAAAATCTCCATAGATGACGTTTAAAAAATTCTACAGGTTGCATGCTTTGAGTTACAGAGGAGGTCTAGGGCTAGAATTATTGCTCTCGCTCTAACGATCGCAGCGATACCTCAAGTGTGTGGTTTGAACACCGTTTTCATATGCGGGCGCTGCTTACGTATGTGTTCACTTCTGCGTGCAAGCTTATTACATTTTTTTCTTATTTATTTTACTTAATTTTTTATTTTGACACTGTTTTTTAAAAAAAATTAAAAAATTGGTCACTTTTATTCCTATTACAAGGAATGTAAACATAACTTGTAATAGAAAAAAAAGCATGACAGGTCCTCTTAAATATGAGATCTGGGGTAAAAAAAAAAAAAAAAAAAAAAAAAAAAAAAAAAAAAAAAAAAAAAAGGGCCCTTAAAGAGCATTGGGCGCAAGTGACGTTTTGACGTCGCTTCCGCCCTGCAGTGATATGGAGACGGGTGGGGGCCATCTTCCCCTCACTCGTCTCCATACCCAGGCAGTGGACAGACGTGATCGCCTCCGCCGCTGCCGACGGCTCTGGTAAGCGGCGGAGGGCATCGGAGAGCGGCAGAAGGGGTCGCCCTCTCCCGCCGCCGATAAAAGTGATCTCGTGGCGAATCCGCTACAGAGATCACTTTTATCGTAAAGTGGATCGCCCACTCTTGAAGAGGATACCAGGGTTATGGTAGCTAGCTGCTACCATAACAACGGTATTCCTCTTCAAATTACCAACGTATAACGACGGCGGGCGGTCCGGAAGTGGTTAAAGTAAATGTAAATTTCAAATATGAAATATGAACAAAGCACATCCCTCTATAGTGTGTGCTTGCCTCAGTCCAGAGCACCAAGTGCCATTTATGTCTGCTGCCTCCTTCCTCTGCTATCAGCATGAATCACTTCTGACAAGTTTTTCTGACACCAAGAGAGAAAAGGTGACGGAAAGGATCCCCATCAGATTGACATCCTCAGCTCTGTTCCTGTGTGAAGGGGGTGTGTTCAGGGCCGTCTTTAAGGCAGGGCAAAAGGGGCTGCTGCCCTGGGCCCAGTCATTGTTGTTGGGCCCAAAGCAGCTGCCCCTTTGAGCCTACACTACCTGAAAATATGTCTAGGGGGTGGGGTAGAGGTGAAATAATTATACTTCCACAGAGGCATCATTCCCCAAGAGATATATGGCTACAATTCAAAAGGTGGGGTGGAATGGGACTCTGATAGTGCCTTAGTGAGTACTCCACAATCTGAGTCCCATTCCACCCCACCTTTTGAATTATAGCCACTGCCTGAAAATAGTTGACACGTGAATTCGGGAGGGCCCAAGAAAAGGTTTGCCCAGGGTCCAATCAATATTAAGCACTTGAGACCCACGCTATAGACGAAAGACGTCTGCAGCGCGGCTCTCAAGTGCCGGGTGGATGTCCCTGGACGTCCTGCTGTTTACATTCCCCCCGCACGCCGCCGAGTCACTCGTTGCCAATGTGCGTACCTGGCGGCCGCGATGTCCGCCAGATACGCGCGATCGGCTGTTACGGAGGCAGGACGTGGATCTCTGTGTGTAAACACAGAGATCCACATCCTGTGAGGGAGAGAGGAGACCGATGCTGTGTCCCTTGTACATAGGGACACAGATCGGTCTCCTTCCCCACTAGGGTGACCACGTGTCCTGGATTGCCCGGGACAGTCCCGAATTTTGCAGGTCTGTCCCGGGCACCTTAATTCCTGGACAATACAGTGTCCCGGAATGAAACTGGCACAGCCACCCCCCCAAGCCAAACTAATGCCCCCAAAAAAGGCCGCCACATCACCGCTTTACTCACTGACAGTACTTGTCCTGGCCGGGAATGCCTGGAGGAATCATAAATCCTGCCTCTTGTGTCCAATCACTGTGCTGTGATTCGTTACAGCACAAGCTGATTTTTGGGAAGGGGGGGGGGGGTGTCCCTGAATGGTAGTTTGGAAATGTGGTCACCCTATCCCCACACAGTAAGAATCACTCCCAGGGAACATATTTAACCCCTTGATCGCCCCCTAGTGTTAACCCCTTCCCTGCCAGTCACATTTATACAGTAATCGGTGCATATTTATAGCACTGTTCGCTGTATAAATGTGAATGGTCCCAAAATATAGTGTCAAAAGTGTCCGATATGTCCGCCGCAATATCGCAGGCCTGACAAAAAAAATAAAAAAATCGCAGATAACCGCCACTACTAGTAAAAAAAAAAAAATATATATATATATATATATATATATATATATATATATATATATATATATATATATATAAAAATGTCATAAATCTATCCCCTATTTTGTAGGCGCAATAACTTTTGCGCAAACCAATCACTATACGCTTATTGAATTTTTTTTTACCAAATATATGTAGAATACGTATCGGCCTAAACTGAGAAAAAAAATAGTTTAAAAAAAAAAAAAAAATTGGGATATTATAGCAAAAAGTAAAAAAATTGTGTTTTTTAAAAAAATATTTGTTTTTTTGTTTATAGCGCAAAAAATAAAAAACGCAGAGGTGATCAAATACCACCAAAAGAAAGCTCTATTTGTGGGAAAAAAATGATAATATAATTTGGGTACAGCGTTGTATGACTGTGAAATTGTCATTCAAAGTGCGTCGGCGCTGAAAGCTGAAAATTGGTCTGGATACGAAGGGGGTTTAAGTGCCCAGTAAGCAACTGGTTAAACAGTCCTGGGTGCGTTCTTTCCAATCAGCTCTCCGAAAAATTTTGGCCAGGAATATCGAAGTTCAAACATCAGTAAATGTGTGCAAGTACCCTTATGCCCTGTACACACGATCGGATTTCCGATGGAAGTTTTCCGTCGGAATTCCCATGAAGCTGACTTCCATCAGTCTTGCCTACACACCAGACAAAATTCCGACCGTCCCAAATGCCGTGACGTACAATACGTATGACGGCACTATAAATGGGAAGTTCAAATCCAACGGCGCCACCCTTTGGGCTGCTTTTGCTGATCTCGTGTTACCGCGTGTTAGTAAAAGTTTGGTATTAGCCGATTTGCGCTTTTCATTCACCGTGCTTTTCAGTCCGTTACAGCGTGACGAATGTGCTATCTCCATTAGGAATGCTAGTTTTACCAGAACGAGCGCTCCCGTCTCCTAATTCAGTCTGAACATGCGTGGATTTTTCTCCGATGGAGTGCCACAGAAACGATCGGAATTTCCTATCGGTTCCCCCCCCCCCCCCATCGGAAAAAATTTAACACATGTTCTATTTTTTAACACTGATGGAGCCCACACACGATCGTTTTTTCCGATGAAAAAAGTCCATCGGACTTTTTTCATCGGAAAAACCGACCGTGTGTACGGGGCACTAGAGATTTCCTAGGAGAGGAGTGGAAGGTGTTAAACTGTAAGAAAACAAGTGTGAGACCTTCTCAGCTGAGCAGATGACAGCCTGGTCCTCCTCCTCCTCCTCACCGCTCCTCCTGCGAGTGGAAGTGACTCAAGTGTTGGCTTGATCCGCGCAGTGCCATCAAAACAAGTCTTGTGCGCCGTCACTCCCGGCTCAATGGCTGCTGTGAAGTTGCAATACAACGGGCGCTATTGTGCCTTTATATCGATTGGCCGGAGTCCAGGAGTTGGACGGCAACGATGGCCGGTCCTCTTCGGTCCCTTCTGTTTCCCAGCACGGGATGGCACAGCTGCTCTCACCGTCCCCTCTTATTCAGTTCTGACTTCAAATAGCGTGACACCTTTTAGGATGCCGCCAACGTTTGGAAATAATTGCCAGGGAATCTACGCTTCCTGAATTTTGGCAAATGTGAGACTGATTAACATACAGAGTGAAGAATGCCAGTTACTTGTTCGTTAGGATGTCATGGACCCCTTCCCACCAGCGGGGGGCCCTTTAAGAGATCGTAACACCCTAAGTGGGCTGACCAATCATAGGATCAATCTGATTGGCTGTCACTGTGATCACGTAATCTCTTACCAACTCCCGATCATGGCTAAGTGACTAGGTGCTGTTGGTACAAATCAGCAACACGGGGCGGTACGCATATATGTGGCCTAAAATTCCACCTCCATGCTGTGTAGGATGACCACATTTCCAAACTACCATTCAGAGACACCCTCCCTTCCCAAAAATCAGCTTGTGCTGTAACGACTCACAGCACAGTGATTGGACACAAGAGGCTTGATTTATGATTTCTCCAATCACAAGCAGGGGGTGGGGATTGTGCTCCTCCAGGCATTCCCGGCCAGGATAAGTACTGTCAAGTAAGTAAAGCAGTGATGTGGTGGCCTTTTTTGGGGGCATCAGATTGGCCGGGGGGATGGCTGTATCAGTTTCATTCCGGGACACTGTATTGTCCTGGAAAGAATGTGCCCGGGACAGACCTGCAATATGCGGGACTGTCCCGGGCAATCCGGGACACGTGGTCCCCCTAATGCTGGGGCACATATGTTGCTTATATCCCATCGCCATTCTACCAAATATTTGGGCCAAAACCCCACCGCCGTGCTGCTACATAAGGCCCCTTTCACACTGAGGTGCTGGTTGCGTCGGCGGTAAAGTGCCGCTAAAAGCGGCGCTTTACCGTCGGATTCGCTGCGATATTCGGCTGCAAGCGGTGCGGTTTTACCCCCCGCTAGTGGGCTAAAAACCACCTCTGCAGAGGCACTTTGCCGGTGGTATAGCCACGGTGTCCTATTGCTTTCAATGGGCAGGAGCGGTGGAGGCGCGGTATACACATCGCTCCTTCACCACTCCAAAGATGCGGCTAGCAGGACTTTTTTTTACCGTCCTGCTAGCGCACCGCTCCAGTGTAAAAGCCCTCAGGCTTTCACACTGGAGAAACAGCAGCCGCTGTTTCAGGTTGGTTTGCAGGCGCTATTTTTAGCACAATAGCGCCTGCAAACCACCCCAGTGTGAAAGGGGTCTAAATGTGACTTAAATCCCACCACCATGCTGCCAGATACACTATATTATCAAAAGTATTGGGACACCTGCCTTTACACGCACATGAACTTTAATGGCATCCCAGTCTTAGTCCGTAGGGTTCAATATTGAGTTGACCCCGCCCTTTGCAGCTATAACAGCTTCAATTCTTCTGGGAAGGCCGTCCACAAGGTTTAGGAGGGGTGTCTATGGGAATGTTTTACCATTTTTCCAGAAGCGCATTTGTGAAGTCAGGCAGTAATGTTGTATGAGAAGGCTAGAATTATTGCTCTCGCTCTACCGATCGTTGCGATACCTCACATGTGTGGTTTGAACACCGCTTTCATATGCGGGCGCTACTCACGTATGCGTTCACTTCTGCGCGCGAGCTCGGCAGGACGGGGCGCGTTCCTGGCTCCTAACTTTTTTAGCTGGCTGCTAGATTCCAAGCAAATTTGTCAAGCCCTGATTGAATGTTTGATGTATTTGTTTCTGTAATATAATTGTCCCAAATACCTTCGTTATAGCGCCGCTGTGTACTTCTGTGACCCGCCGGAGCTCTCTTCCCCGCAATTATATTACAGAAAACACACATTGTACATTATATACTTCTGTAATAGAGTGGATTATAGGATTTTACAAGCATTTTAAACTAGGGCTTATTTTCGGGTTAGGGCTTATATTGCAGCCCTCCTGGAAAACAACACTAGGTCTTATTTTCGGGGAAACATGGTAGGAAGACATCTGAACAATGCATTCAAATGTATCCAATCAGGCAGGCCATTGCACTACATAGTTGATGGTAGATCTAAAGGAGATTGTACAATCAGATTGTATAGTATATGGCCACCTTAAAAACAGATTTCCATTTTCTATACAGCCGGGAAGTTTGAATTCCCCCCCTCCCCCCCACACCCAGGCAAGACATATGCGTGAATGACTCCTATCTAGACTTTCCACTCTAGGAACTGTCTTCTGCTCAGGATGTTGGAGTCTATTAATTCATGTTTAATAGATTCTTACTTTCCTCCCACAGACATCACAGAGCTGTCAGAGTGTTGTGATCACACATGAGTAATCTGCAAACACCGCAAATTCTTCTCCTGCTTTGTTATAGAAGAATATCCCTGGGAGCAGCGTTCATACGGGGGGGGGGGGATCTCCCCCCCCCCCCCATGTAAGATCTTGTCCAATCCCCCTATTCCTGGTTTTATTGTTTAATACGGAATAAACATACTTACCAGCCTAGCGAATCCCACGTTGTCCTTTTCTAATGAAATTCTAGGTCATGTGCCGCCATCTTTCCTTTCCCCATCATTGGTAGCTGGCTGTCTCTTCCTGGGTTCTTGCAGTCTTCCCCTGAGGATGCAGCACCGGATCTCAGGCCTGCACATAGAGATCTGGTGGGATCACATTCAGTTTACATGGAGCAAGATTGCATGTTATTTCCGTGCCACATGGAAATGCAGCCCAATGATAGAGGTGATGTGGGTATCCCAGGAGGGTACAACTTACCGTTGAATGTATTATATAAAAACATTATGTACAGTGCAGCAGGACGAGTGAAACTTTTTGAAATTGAGTGTTACAGCTGGTACAGGAAATCTCATTTGTTCCTTGCTTCTATTCCTTTCCTTTTCCCTTTCCCTTTATGCATTTCCTTTCCTTTATTTTCTTTTTTTTTCCTTTTAATTTTCCTCTCATTTATTTCCTTTCCCTCTCCTTGCTTTCATTTCCCTGTCTTTGTTTATTTTATTTCCTTCACTCTTTCCTTTCCCTTCTTTTCCGTATTTATTTTCCTTTCCCATCCTTTGCTTTACTTAACTTTCATTTTCCTTTTGCTTTATTTCCCTTTCCTTTCCCTTCCTTTGTTTTCATTTCCTTTCCAATTCCATTCCTAACCTTTTTATTTTCTTTTCATCCATTTCCTTTTGTTTATTTTATTTCCTTTCGATTCCTTTACTTTTCCTTTCATTTACTTTTATTTCATTTATTTCCTTTTTTTTCCCCCTCTTTCCTTTACTTCCTTTCCCGTCCTTTTCTTTATTTTCTTTCCCTTCCGATTCCTAACCTTCACTTTTTTACTTTTCATTCCTTTCCTTCTCCTTTTGCTTTATTTCCTTTCCTTTCATTTATTTCCATTAAATTTTCTTTTATTTCATTTTCTTTTCCTTTATTTCCCTTCCTTTCATTTATTTCCTTTTCCTTCCTTTCTGTATTTCCCTTTCTTTTATTTCATTTCCTTTCCTCTATTTCCTTTCTATTGTTTTAATTTCCCTTCCGTTGTTTTCCTT
Source organism: Rana muscosa (assembly GCA_029206835.1). NCBI lineage: Eukaryota > Metazoa > Chordata > Amphibia > Anura > Ranidae > Rana > Rana muscosa. Next base: position 73,466,245 of record CM055124.1, on the reverse strand, counting down.
TCCTTTCATTTATTACCTTCCTTTCCCTTTCCTCTCCTTTCCTTTGTTCTAATTTTTTCACAAATTTTTTATTGCAGTAAAGAAATTTGGACTTTCAGGGGAAGATGGAATGGCGGTGGAAATCATTACCTTTACTCTTCATTCTAATAGAAGGTAAAAAAACATTCTGCACCTGAACACGACACAAATCCCATTCACAAACAGATTTTATGCTTGTGTGTTTTTTTTTTTTTTTTTTTATCTCATCTTCAGCCTTTCCTCCAGTCTTGTACAGTTGTACCGGCTCCTCTTCTGTACTGAAATGACCTCTGATTTCACTGCACATTGCAAGCTTCTCACCTTGTGCATTAAAAGCTGCAGCAAGTCAGATCAGAGTCAGAGAGATCAGAGCCAGCTTCATTTCCTGGCTAGAGGACATCCAGCATCATCTAGGGCAGTGGTTCTCAACCTGGGGGTCAAATGACGATTTGCCACGGTCACTGAATCCTGGGCCATTCCTGAAGCCCGCACCGCTCTCCCAGCCTTTTTCGCAGCCGCCCAGCTCAGCTCTTCCTGGGGACTGGCCGCCCAGCTGGGCTCTTCCTGGAGACTGTGGCCTAGAGGTCAGCTGACTGGTGAGGAATGTGAAGTGGGAGGGGCTGGAGGAGACCCCATCTCCTGATTTCAGCATAGGGGTCAATGCTAGGAGACAGTGAAGCCGGAGACACAGTGGGTAACACTGCCTGTGATTATAGTTTCCAATAAAAGTCTCCACTAAAGTAGGGTGACCAGACATCCCCAGTTTCAGGGGACAGTCCCCAGATTGAGGACACTGTCCCCGGACCAAGTCTGTCCCCGGTTTTGTCCCCGGATTGGATTTGAACAGGGGCTGGGGCAATTTCAAAGACAGTCAGTGCAGAACTAAAAATAAAATCTGAATTACACCCCCCCCCCACCCTGCTCCTACTAGCTTTGGGGGGGGGGGTCTCTTTCTTTCCATTATCCGTGCCCCCTTCTGATGATCATGTGCTGGTCGGAGCGGAGGGAATATTTCTTCAGTTTTGGGTGCCCATCCAGCTCCGCTCGCATGTTCTTCTGCCTTGGCTCAAGTCCCGGCCAGCCGCCTGCCTGCTTATCTCCTTGCCTTCCCCGGTGGAGTGATCTTCCTCTGCTCAGCTCCGCTCCCCACCCAGTAGTCTTAATAGAGTGCCTGCTGCCTGTGAGTTATAATGCTGAGGATGTTAACCAGTTGCTGATCGCCTGACAGCAGAGTTACTGCTACAGGACGGTCGCGTTGCGCAGGTTCATGTACATACGTGATCCTGCATTTCTGGGTATGGGAGCCAACCAACGGCTCCGACGGACTCGATGACCACCGGTACCTGCAGATCGTGGTCTGCCTATGTAAACAAGGCAGATCGCCGTTCTGTCAGTATGGAAGACATTGATCCTGTGGTCCTGCAAAGCCGGTATTGGGATATATGCCTTCTCTTAGTAAAAGCACCTCCCACAGTGAGAAAACACTTGTTAGGCACACATTTAAACCTTTGATTGCCCTAGATGTTATCCCCTTCCCAGCCAGTGTCATTAGTACAGTGACAGTGCATATTTTTAGCACTGATCACTGCATTAGTGTCACTGGTTCCCACAAAGTGTCACTTAGTGTCCAATTTGTCCGCCACAATATCGCAGTCCCGCTATGAGTCGCTGATTGCCGCCATTACCAGTAAAAAAAAATGAATATATATATATATATATATATATATATATATATATATATCCCCGGATTTCATTTAAAAAATCTGGTCACCTTACACTAAAGTTCTCAGATCAGCAGATGACCTTGATCATGAGCACCTAAGTTGGCTGATCCCAACTCCCCACCAGCACTATCACTCATCCTATTTCCCCCCCACCAAGGAGTAAGAGAACAAAAATAGAGAATACTTGGAAGGGAGAGGACAAGAGGGGGAGGAACAAAGAAAAAAAGGAGAGAGAATAAGAGAAAGAACAAGATAGACGGCTAGAGAGGGATGGGGGTAAAAAAAAAAAAAAAGAAAAAAAAAAAAGAAATGATAGAGAGAGATAAAAGGGAAAGAAAGGAGAACAAAGAGTGATGCATCCTAAAATGTACCATAAGGGGATTTAATACTGTACGAGTGAAAGGGGCTCAGGGAGTGCTAAATGTTCGTGGGTTAGGGGCGCAAATTACTTGCCTTGGGTGCTGACAACCCACGCTACGAAAATTTAACTGTTGGGGGTCCCCACAACTCAGGAAATTTTATCAAGGGGTCACAACACTAGAAAGGTTGAGAACCACTGATCTAGGGCCTGGGCCTTTTGGCTAAGATCAAGTGTAGAATCTGTTCTTATCAGTTACCAAGTGGTGGCGCTATGCTACTGTCCCTGATCTACGGCGGTAGGTTAGGGGTGGCGGTGGCTATGCAAATCCACTTGGTGTAATGGTAACCTGGAAGGTTAATGTTGATGGGAACCGAACCTAGACTGCTTGACGTAACAGAGGGCTGGCATTAGGTTCCCCCCGAGAAAGCCGGAAGGGTTGCCTCCCGATGGGGATGGAGAGGCACTGGGTCTGGCGGAAGGTCGGGTCTTCTCTGCCTTTTGGCTAAGATCAAGTGTAGTCCCTGTGCCTATCAGTCATGAGGGAAATAACCCCGACCCCCTTCGCCAGTTTTGGGGGTTGGCTAGTACTTCCTGAATGTAATTAGGTGGGAATGGTGGAGGAGCCTTTACATCCTGGGTTGAATCTGGCCTTATGCACAAGGCTTGTCCCCAGTTGTCGGTAGGTCTCTCCCTAAGCTCTAAGTTCTGATGCCTTCCTGGTAGGGATGGGGCTGCATTGGCCTGGCTGAAGGCCGGGACCTGAAAGAAGCCCGTGGTGTATGTGCCCCTGAAGTGGCAGTTCAGGGGTGCCATAATCTCACTGTGAGGGTCACTTTGAGTTATGGCACCAAGGTCACTGCACCATCACACTTTTTTTCTGCACCTGCCTCTAGGGCTGAGCCTTTTGGCTAAGACCAGAGGATTTTTTTATTCCTGGCCGAAAGGCCGGCCATTGTATCACACAAAGGCACCTATTTTTGTTTTTCTTTGTTGAATGGTGTACACGTTTTGTCACGTTAGATGAGTAGGGTGTAGGTCCTCAGGCTGGCCCTGAAAGTATTGGGAGGGGATGGACCTGGTCTTCTAGTTTGGTTTGCCCTCTTTCATGGGGTCTCCCTTCAGGAGGAGCCCCACCAAGTACTTGGGTTGGTCTGTTTCGGCAGACCTCCCAGAGAATGGGGTTCGTCTGGTTTCGAACAGATGGACCATGTGAAGTACCCCAGTCACCGCCTGGAGCCTAACGCCCCGGAGGATTAGGGCAAGGGTCCTTTCTCTTCAGAGGCGGACAATGTGTACACCCTGAGCACGTTTTGTGTTTCACTTTTTTTGGTGTGCACTTTTTTTTGCACCGGGTGAAGTCTGAGTGTGTTCACACACCACGGGCTTAAAAAAAAAAAAAAAAAAAAATCTAGGTCTATTCCTACCAGCCCCTTTCATAGTTAGTCAGGTTGAAAAAAGACACAAGTCCATCCAGTTCAACCAAAAATAAAATATCATAAAATCCCATATACCCAATTCTATACCCACAGTTGATCGAGAGGAAGGCAAAATTCATTGAGTTTCAGTTCTTTCAATCATGGAGGCTCAGCATCATGTGGGCGTTGCCTAGAGCGGTCTGCATGCACATACAACCTGCCGAGGAATGCCCACTCCTCCAAACTGACATCCATCAATCAAGGCATTTTGATATTTGCATAACCCCTTCCAAGAGTCAGCCTACTGCTCGCTTAGGGGCCAATACGGAGACAGGGCACCATGATGTTTTCGGGAAAGTATGTACAGCACCCTGCCTGCCCCTCCAACCAGCCATGATCCGTTTGCACAGAGAAGCATATAGAGCTAGTGATGACATCACTGGGTCTAAAATGTGCTGAAAATGTAAAAAGGGTTCATTTAACCAGTAGCCGACCAGCCGCCGTCGTTATACTGCAGCAGGTTGGCTCTGCCAGGGCTGTCTTAATGCCTGGGCACACTTGGGCACTGCCCAGGGGCCCCAGGTGCATGGGGGCCCCATGATAGTCTTGCATTACATCATATTTGCCAACTGTCTTATATCTGCTAGGATAATCATGAATTTAACTAAGTTTTCCCAGGATGAGGGCCTTGTCCCGAGTGGCATCCCAGAACTTGTCCTTTGCCCGCCTGATGCGCTTCTGCCTCCCCCTGCGCTCTTTGTGTTGATTTAGTCTTTGAATTATGGCATGTTTTCTTATTGTTTAAAATCAATTTTATTGAAAGTACTAATATATATATGTTTAATTCTATCAACTATTTATACTTTAATTCTTGAGTAGGTGCGTAAATTTGGGGCAGGCTGGCAGGGGCCCCAGTGCATTACTTTGCCCAGGGGCTCATGATGCTATTAAGACGGCCCTGGGCTCTGCTGGGCAAATCGTCGTAGATGTACGTCAGCTGCATTAAGACCACTAGGGGCCGCAATGTCCACCGGGCACCTGCGATCGCTCCTGAGAGAGAGACAGAACGGAAGTCTGTCAATGTAAACAGACAGATCTCCGTTCTGTCAGGGGAGAGGAGACAGATCTGCTGTTCATACTGATTATGAAAAGCGATATGTCTCCTCCTCCAGGCAGTCCTACCCCCCCCCCCAGTTAGAAACACTCCCTAGGTAACACATTTAACCCCTTGATCGCCCCTAGTGTTAACCCCTTCCCTGCCAGTGACATTTATACAGTAATCAGTGGATATTTTTAGCTCCTGCATAAATGTCAAAAGTGTCCGATCTGTCCGCCGCAATGTCACAGCCCTGCTAAAAATCGCAGATCATTGCCATTAATAGTAAAATAATATTATTATTATTATTATTATTAATAATAATAATAAATCCCCTATTTTGTAAACCTCAAGGCGCACCAACAGGTCATGTTTTCAGGATTAAAGACTAATGCCGCGTACACACGACCGTTTTTCATGGTGTGAAAAATGCCATTTTTTAAATTGGTCATTAAAAACGACCGTGTGTAGGCTCCAGAGCATTTTTAACGACGTGAAAAATGGCCAAAAAAAATTAAAACTAAAATAAAAAAAAATTAGAACCTGCTCTATTTTTTCACGTCGTGAAAAACGGTAGTGTGTATGCTTTTACGAGGGGAAAAAAATGCGAATGCTCAGAATCAAGTATGAGACGGGAGCGCTCGTTCTGGTAAAACTAGCGTTCGTAATGGAGATATCACATTCGTCACGCTGTAACAGACTGAAAAGTGCGAATCGTCTCTCAAACTTTACTAACACGAGGATCAGCAAAAGCGTCCCAAAAGGTGGCGCCATCCGAATGGAACTTCCCCTTTATAGTGTCGTCGTACATTTCGTACGTCACCGCGCTTTGCTCGAGCGTTTTTTTTCACGATAGTGTGTAGGCAAGGCAGGCTTGAGAAGAATCACGTCGAGAAAAACGTCGTTTTTTTCAATGACATTAAAAACGGTGGTGTGTACGCAGCATAAGCCAGTGAAACTGATCAAATCACCTGTGCAAAATAAAGGACATCCTGAAAACATGCCCTGTTGGTGCGCCTTATGGACTGAAACACTGTTGTGCATAAACAAATCAAACGCTTATTGCGATTTTATTTTTTACCAAAAATTTGTAGAATACGTATCGGCCTAAACTGAGAAAGAAATTTGTTTTATATTTTTTTGGGGGGATATTTATTATAGCAAAAAAATATTATTTTTTTTCAAAATTGTCGCTCTTTTTTGTTTTTAGCGCAAAAAATAAAAACCGCATAGGTAATCAAATACCACCAAATAAAAGCTCTATTTGTGAGAAAAAAGGATGTCAATTTTGTTTGGGTGCCACGTCGCACAATTGCCAGTTAAAGCAACGCAGTGCCGTATCGCAAAAAATGGCCCGGTCATTTAGGGGGTAAATCCTTCCTGGACTGAAGTGGTTAAAAACATTGATGAGGGAGAAAACGGGGAAGTGGAAATAGAATGCTACCCATTAAACTGTACGGTGACCTCTCTTCTAGGTGCGTTGGGTAGACACTGGGCGGCTTGGATGCCAACGTCCATTTCAGCTTTTAAAGAAACTTGCGTAGCCATCCCATGTAGCTTCAACTATCCAGAAGACATTCGACCAACGATGATCCATGGGATCTGGTACTTCAACAGTCCGTACCCTAAAAACTTCCCTCCCGTGGTCTTCAAATCCAAGACCAGCACGGCGCACGAGATCTACATGGGGCGTACCAAAATGATTGGGGATCTCCAGGAGTCCAACTGCTCCATACAGATCGACCGGGTCAGCAGCGAGCTGCAGGGAAAGTACTACTTCCGGGCGGACCTGGGGGGGTACAACCAGTACACCTACTCCGAGCACGCCAACCTTTACATACTAGGTAAGTGGCTCTGTTTACCCGTGGTTAACCCATTCATGACCAGAGGGCGCTGATGCTAAATTTGGTTGTGATGCTTCAACATTGGTAAACAATAATGACTGATCGACTTTACATTCGAGCTGCACGATTAATCACTTGCTGCCTGGCAAATAGTCATATGACGTCCGCAGGAACCTCTCGTCCCTCTGGGCGGACATCATATGACGTCCGGGGACTCCTGGTCGTCTAGGGGGGCGCGCGTGCGCCCGCTGCATTTTTTTGGGACCCGGTGCCCGGCGGCCACGATGTCCGCCGGGCACCCGCGATTGCCCGCAATCATGGCAGGACCGTGGATCTGTGTGTGTAAACACACAGATCCATGTCCTGTCAGAGGTGAAGAGACCGATGTGTGTTCCCAGTACAGAGGAACACAGATCTGTCTCCTCCCCTTGTAATGCCCCCCCCCCCCCTTCTACAGTTAGAATCACTCCCTAGTAGGGATGAGCTCAGGCGTGTTCGCATTGAACACGTGCAGAGCCTGCCAAGGAAGTCGGCACCGTCGGAAACCGCGCTGCGCTAATCACAGGCAGGGAGACATTTCCCGATCTCTACAGCCGAGCATCGGGACAATGTCTCCCTGCCTGTGATTAGCGTAGCGCGGTTCCGACGGTGCCGACTTCCTTGGCGGGCTCTGCACGTGTTCAGTGCGAACATGCCTGAGCTCATCCCTACTCCCTAGGGAACATATTTAACCCCTTCCTCGCCCCCTAGTGTTAACCCCTTCCCTGCCAGTCACATTTACACAGTAATCAGTGCATTTTTATAGCACTAATCGCTGTATAAATGTGAATGGTCCCAAAAACGTGTCCAAAGTGTCCGATATGTTGGCCGCAATGTCACGGTCACAATAAGAAAAATTGCAGATTGCCGCCATTACTAGTAAAAAAAAAAAAAAAAATATATGACAAAACTATCCCCTATTTTGCAGACGCTATAACTTTTGTGCAAACCAATCAAATACGCTTATTGCGATTTTTTTTTTTTACCAAAAATATATGTAGAAGAAGAATACGTATCGGCCTAAACTGAGGAAATTTTTTTTTTTTTAAAAATTGTGATATTTATTAAATCAAAAAGTAAAAAGAGTGTTTTTTTCGCTCTTCTTTTGTTTATAGTGCAAAAAATAAAAACCGCAGAGGTGATCCAATACCACCAAAAGAAAGCTCTATTTGTTGGGAAAAAACCAAAGATTTCATGTGGGTATAGTGTAGCATGACCGCGCAATTGTCATTCAAATTGCGACAGCGCTGAAAACTAAAATTTGGCCTGGGCAGGAAGGGGGGTGAAAATGCTCGGTATGGAAGTGGTTAATCGCGAAGAATCGAAATCGCAATCTTTTTCCCTTCCCGATCTTCAAAACAGCATGTCCCCATTCTCTCTAAGGCCCCTTTCACACGGGCGGCTGTTCTGCCGCAGTTAAAAGCATGTTTCTTTCTTTTGAAATTCAAGACCCCAGGCACAGCGATCAGCTGCATTTGTACACTGCGATTAGCTGCGTTTACGTGCGTTTACATGCGGCTGCGTTTAGCCATTATTGTCATCCCCATAGCAACCATTTTTATTTTGATGTGCTTCCTGTTTTTTTATTTTGTTCACGCTGCTATCCGCAGCTGACAGTGCACTGCGATTACCTGCAGTTATGTGCAAATAGCTGCGCTACATCGCACCTGGACGCATTCAATTTTTTCTATTCGCACCGAACCGCATGTAACGAAATCGCAGCTAAACGCAGTGTGTGAATGGGGCCATAGGAAAGCATTGTTTGCTTTTAGCTGCGGTAGAAAACTAGAAAATCCGCAGCTAAAAGCACCATTCTAGCCGTCCGTCCGGGGCCTAACAAGTGCAGAGAGTTCTCACAGCTGGAAAAACAAAATCCAGGCAGCCTGCCAAGTTTTATTACAACACCCAAATAAGTAGAAACAAAGTATCTTTTCGTTCTTTTATCAAAAGGGAAGAACCCCGGAGTGTAGATGAAGGAAGTTTAACCATTTAAAGACCAAACCTTTTCTGACATTTGTTGCTTACAAGTAAAAAAATCATTATTTTCTGCTAGAAAATTACTTGGAACACCCAAACATGGTATATATATATTTTTAGCAGAGACCCTAGAGAATAGAATGGTGGTTGTTGCAATATTTTATGCCACACCGTATTTGCCCAGTGGTTTTTCAAACGCAATTTTGTTTGAAAAAAATAAAAAAATAAAAACACGGCAGCATGTCTCCGTTTAGGGAGGCGGCTCAACCTTTGACTCAACCATCGGCTTTTTCTGCCCCCTAGTCACATGTCTGAAAGACCCAACACTTACAGGTCTTGCCCCTCCCCTAGTCTGTGACTGGACAGTGAAAGGAGAAGCAGCAGGCTGATGAGCTCATCTCTCCGCCTCTTTGCTCTCTCCACATATAAGCATGCCCCGTGTGGCCACTGCAGCCAACTGATTGGCTCCTTGGGCTGCTTTTCCCTCTCTCAATGTGAGCTCTGCTGTACAGGGGCTGTAAGACCAAGTCTAAACTAGGTATGCTGGAATAAAAAAAAAACAAAAAACAAAAAACAAAAACCCATTTAACCACTTAAGGACCGCCGCACGACGATGTATGTCGACAAAATATCACGGACAGGCACAAGGGCGTACAGGTACGTCCCCCTTAAGAACCCAGCCGTGGGTCGCGCTCGCCGCCGGCCTGGTCCAAAGCTCCATGACCGCGCCCGCGGGACTCGCGGACCTGATCACCACCGGTGTCCCGCGATCGGGTCACAGAGCTGAAGAACGGGGAGAAGCAAATGTAAACAAACCTCTCCCCGTTCTTCCTGGTGGCATGTCAGTGATCATCTGTTCCCTGTCATAGGGAACGACAATCAGTGACATCACATGCCAAGCCACGCCCCCCTACAGTAACAATCACTCATTAGGTCACACTTAACCATGACAATGGTCCCAAAAATGTGTCAAAAGTGTCCGATGTGTCCGCCATAATGTCCCAGTCTCACAAAAAAAAAAAAAAAAAAAAAAAACCTGATCGCCGCCATTATTAGTAAAAAATTTTTTTTTTTATAAAAATTCCATAAAATTATCCCCTATTTTGTAGACGCTATAACTTTTGCGCAAACCAATCAAACACTTATTGCTATTTTTTTTACCAAAAATATGTATCGGCCTAAACTGAGAAAAATAAAAATAAAAAATTATATTTTTTTGGGGATATTTATTATAGCAAAAAGTAAAAAATGACATTTTTTTCCCAAATTTGTTGCTCTATTTCTGTTTATAGCACAAAAAATAAAAACCACAGTGGTGATCAAATACCACCAAAAGAAATCTCGATTTGCGGGAAAAAAAAAAAAAGGACATTAATTTTGTTTGGGAGCCACATTGTCAGTTAAAGCGACGCAGTGCCGAATCGCAAAAAGGGGCCTGGTCCTTTAGCAACAAAATGGGCTGGGGCTTAAGTGGTTAATGATACATAAAATTGTATCTTTTACTGTATATCTTACTAATTTTCAGCTTTATGTAAGACTTTTGTTGCACTTTTTTTTTTTTTTTTAAGTGTCTTGCCCCTTGTTTTCATATGAGCTCACAAATGGATAAATATGCATTTTTGGTTATTTTACACATACAGTACGAATTTTCAAATGAAATTTTTGTTTTTTTTAATTTCCTTATTTTTATATTTTTTCACACTGTGGGGTCTATTTGTAAAACTATTTGTCAGACACATTCTTGCAAGCTGAATACCGCAATTCTTGTAAGAGATTAACCTGTAGCATCAGCTTCATCTAGTGGCCAAAATACAGAATGTTTATTTTTTTCACTTAGGTATTTCAGAAAACGATACTGTATTTTGGCCACTAGATGGCGCTAAAGATCTATCACTGTAGCTCTGTGCACAGAGAGAGAAGTACAGTGTTGGCTTGTAAAGGAATTTCTTCAGCTTTCAAGAAAACACGTGATTGGCTAGCATGGTGATTAGATAACCAGGAACCACATTGATTGGTTCCCAATTGTTAGTCTGAGACTTGCTGTGGTCAGTGACAGCGTGGTCTCAGAAATAGGAGTGTGCACAGGTGTGTGTTTCTAGTTCACAGTTATTGCATTTGTCTAGTGGTTGAAGAGCACCTGTATCATAGTAATAAACTCATTGGGTCACACAAACAGATGACGTTCTTCCTTTTGACATCTTGCTGTTCATTTTTGCTTGCAGATGAGCCCTTTGTGGTCCAGCCTCAGGAAATAATCTCGGGCTCCGAGACGGAGATCACATGCTTGGTGGACGATAACTGCCCCGACATGAAGCCCACGGTGACTTGGATGGACATCGAGGGGCTGGAGCATCACATGGTGTTCGCCCACCTGGAGGAGAACAATCTCTCTTGGAAGCAGACCTCTACCCTGAAATTCCTGCCCTCCCATAAGAACAACGGGCAGCGGCTCGGCTGTAGGGTCACCTATCCGGGCACAGAACTGGAGTATAAAGGATTTGTGACCATGGATGTAAAATGTGAGTCACAAAGGCTTCCAGTTTCCCTGATTCATCAAGATGCAAAAGAACTGCAAAATAGCACTTTGAGCATGCTAAAAATTACACGACATTGACTGGGGGGGGGGGGGGGGCATGTTAGCATAACCTGAAGTGCACTTTAAGGGCTCTATTTATAAAATAATCCCTGTATAGTGTCTAGTATGTGTATTTGCTATGATTGTCAGCTCCATCTAGTGGCCATCATGCAGTAATTTACTAGACTGCTGCAGTCAGGAAAATACCACATTATGGCCACTAGATGGAGCTGACAATCATAGGAAATAAATATTAGAGACATTATGGGAATGGTTTGCTGTGCGGATGCGTGAGGCATTTTCAGAGTAGACTCTAAAGTGTGCTGAAGAGCACTTAAGGCATGCCAAAAGTGAAATGCAATGATGTTGACCATATTTGCATTACTTAAAGTGGAGTTCCACCTAGAAACCCACCCTTTTTTGTGAAAAAGTTTTTTTTATTTTTTTATACTCATCCGAAATACCCGTTGCTATGCGGAAGTCCGTAATCTGCCTTTTCCGTAACCGCGGTCTGTTTTCTTTCCCATTCTCTTCTAGTGAATGCGGCGCGCTGCTTTCTGGGAACTGTGTGTAATCCCAGAGAGCAGCCACCCATTCACAAGTCGGAATGAACGGTAGGAAACGGGCAGTGAAGCCGTAAGGCTCCACTGGCCGTTTCCCTTAGTGTGGATGGCGGCGCGGGACCTGCACCGATCGTGGGATCGCCCCCCCCATCAGCACGGGAGAGTAGGACAGGTAAGCGTCCTGATTAAAAGTCAGCAGCTACAGTGTTAGTAGCTGCTGACTTTTAAAAAAAATTTAATTTGCGGGTGGAGCTCCGCTTTAAAGCGGTTGTATAGTCAATTTTTTTTACTTTATAATAAAAAGGCTTAGGCTGTAGGTAAAAAGAATATCTCCTAAACCTGTACAGTTTAGGAGATATTCCCCTTGCAATGCGCTGCCGACTTCAGCGGCGCATCGGGGATTCTCGGCTGAAAGCCCTGCAGACGCCGGACCTTGCCGGAAAGAAGTCTCCCGCGCGCATGCGTGGGAGTGACATCGCGGCTCCAGCCACTCACAGCGCTGGAGCCGCGATACCCGGAAGACACGCCGAGGCAACATGTCCTCTCCCTCGGCGTTGACCAGGTGAGATACCGACAACTTGTTCTAAGGCAAGTATTTTATAAGGAGCTAGTATGCGGTGCATACTAGCTCATTACGCCTTTTGCCTTACAGGTAGACCAAAAAAAAAAAAAACTGTCAGCGGGTATACACCTGCTTTAGGTGTCCTTTAACATTGCTTAAAGATGGCATCAAGAAGCATGTGAGTCACAAAAGGTTTTCAGTGTCTGATTCATCAAGCTGCAAAACAGTACTTTCGGCATGCTAAAAAAAACACGCACTGACTGGAAGGCCATGTTAGCACGCCTTAAGTGTTCCATTTATAAACTAAATAATCTCTGTAATGTGCCCAATATGTGTATTTGCTATGATTGTCAGCTCCATCTAGTGGCCATAGTGCGGTAATTTCCTGGAATACTGCAATCAGGAATATACTACAATATGGCCACTAGAGGTTGCTAATGATCATAGGAAATACATAAATTAGACACATTATGGGGACTGTTTGTGCTTGCTATGTGGATGCTTGAGGTGTTTGCACAGTAGACCCTAGGGCAGGGATATGCAATTAGCGGACCTCCAGCTGTTGCCAAACTACAAGTCCCATGAGGCATAGCGAGACTGACAGTTTAAAGCATGACAACCAGAGGCAGAGGCATGATGGGACTTGTAGTTTGGCAACAGCTGGAGGTCCGCTAATTGCATATCCCTGCCCTAGGGTGTGCTACAGAGCTCTTAAGGCATGCTAAAAGTGACATGCAATGATATTGACCATACTAGCATTCCTTAAGTGTCCTTTGCTTAAAGAGGGCATCAAAAAGAAATGAAGGCAACGATTGCAACAAAATCATATTTTTGAAAATGTGAGTCACAAATTTATTAAGCTCTAAAAGACCTGCAAAATAGCACTTTGGACCTGCTAGAAAATAACATGCAATGACCTTGACTGGGAGGCCATGCTAGCATGCCTAAAGCCCCGTACACACGGTCGGACTTCAAACAAACTTTTCCGTGGATTTTTGTCTGAAGGGAGTTGGCCGGGCACACCCATAGCATATACACGGCAGGACTTTTCTGCAAACTTTCCCAACATCACGTGTTTTTTCTGCTCTTTACCGCCACCCTTTGGTCAACTTCTGCTATTGTTGGTTGATTTTAACATTGGTTCTGGGCATGCGTATTCGTACTGCGGACAAAAGTCCGATGGATTTCTGTACACACGTTCGGACTTTGCACCATCGGACTTTTGTTGCCGAAAAGTTTGTCCGTTTGCAGAGCGAACTTTTGTCCGATGAAAACCGAAAAAGTTGGTCCGATGGAGCGTACACACAGTCGGATTTTTTTAAAAAACTTGCGCATTTTGAAGTTTGTTGGCAAAAAGTCTGACCGTGTGTACGGGCCTTCAAGTGTACTTGGAGTGTTCTATTTATAAAATAATGCCTGTAATATTTCTAATACATGTATTTGCTATGATCGTCAGCTCCATCTAGTGGCCATCATGTGGTAATTTCCTGGAATACCGCAGTCAGGAATATACCACATTATGGCCACTAGATGGTGCTACACTGCAGAGTGCATGAGCATCATGGGAAATGTAGTTCCAAAACATCTGGGGTGCCAAGGTTCGCCATCACTACCCTAGGGTGTGCTAAAGAGCACTTAAGGCATGCTAAAAGTGACATGCAATGATAATTAACCATACTAGCATTCCTTAAGTGTCCTTTAACATTGCTTAACCACTTAACGACCGCCCACTGTAAATATACGTCGGCAGAATGGCACCGACAGGCACAATCACGTACATATACGTGATTGCCTTTGTATAGTTGGGGGGTCCGATCGGACCCCCCTTCTTTACAGTGAGCGGTGGTTATTTCTTCGGGAGCGATCCGGGATGAGGGGACGGCCGTTCGATTCCAGCCACCCCCTTTCGATCGCTCCCGGCGAATGAGAGAGCTTCCCCTGCCTGTGTAATGTTTACACAGGCAGAGGAAGTGATGTCATCTCTCCTGCGGCACTCACATATACCGAGCGCCGTACAAGAGAAGATGCAGGTTGGTGCACAAACAGCACACTGACACCAGGACACATAGGCACATAAATCGCCCCCCCAGGCCCCCCCAGATCACCCCCAGATCACCCCCAGCCCCCAGTCACAGTGTCACTGATTGCAGTGATCAGTAAATAAATGGTCACTGCAATCAGTGACATTTGTGACTGTAAAAGTGTCACTAAAGTTTAGTTTTAGGTCCAGTGTAGCCCCCTAACCCCCCCCTAATAAAGGTTTAACCCCCTGATCACCCCCCAGCACCGCCGTCACTAAGCGATCGTTTTTCTGATCGCTGTTTTATTGTCAGTGATGCCGATCGGTAGCCAGTTATTTTTTTTAGGTTCGCCGCAGGTTTTTATAGCGTCAGCTACCCCCATATATTACCTAATAAAGGTTTAACCCCCTTGATCGCCCCCCCAGGTAACCCTTTCACCCCCTATCACCACTGTCGCTAAGCGATCATTTTTCTGATCGCTGTCTTATTGTCGGTGATGCCGATA